>VZRW01006853.1:544659-844309 GCA_013398125.1 Aegotheles bennettii | reverse complement strand
GCCGCGGATCAGCGCCGTCGCCATAGAAACTGGCTGCGCCTCGAACGGCACCGGCGAGCGGCGGCGGGAGGGGGCGGGCACCGGGCGGGGGTGTGGGGCGAGCAGGGAGCCGTTCATTCAGCAACATCCCGGCCTCTTCCTCCTCCTCCGCCAGCCCCCAGCACCGCCCAGCCTGGCCCGGGGGCTGGGAAGGCGGCTCGCCCGCCCTCGCCTCCACCTGCTGCCCCGGGCTGGAAGGGGGTCCTGTGCCCGGGGCACCCCGGCTCCTCAGGGAGGCTCCCCCGGAACACGCAGGGCTCACATTGCTCCCTGGGTCGACCCCAGGACAGCGGGGACCCGAGGTGTCCGCCACAGGACATGGCGGGGGTTGACCTGGGCTCCCGGTCCTGCCCCCCTGCTTTTGCAGCCCTTTGGTCCCGGAGCATCGCCACAAAAAACCCCCCACAAACCCAGGGCCAAACTTTTCTAGCCCTTTAATTTTGTAAAAGTGTTTGGCTCCACGTCCTCTGGTGAGGAACTGCTTTTGTGTGAGAACTTGCTGCTGGGACCTCTCTGGGCAGCAGGTCACGGCCCCTGGAGAGAGACCCAAAGGGCACGGTGGGGTTTTGGTGTTGTGCCGGCCCTAAGGGATGAGGAGGAGTGGGATAACCCTGTTCCCCTGGGTGCTGTGCAGGCAGCGAATGGGAACGCGGGTGGTGGGAAGGAAGAGGAGGGAAAGGCCGAGAGGGTGTCAGGGTAAAGTGTCCAGGTGGATGGGAGGTATCATTGTGTCCCGATGCTTGTGAGTTTCAGGATCCTCCTTGTGTTATCCCGAGTCTGGGGGACGGTGTATGTTCCTACAGTGACTGCCCACAACCTGTCATGGATGCCCATCTTCACATCCATCCTTTCTCCCTGCTTGGCAGGACTGACAAAAGCTGAGGCACCTCCTCCTTTCTTCTTCCTTTTCTCCTTGTCCACTGACCGGGTGGAATTGGTTTGTTAAATCTATTATTTTCTAATTTCTCTCCCAGAAGCATTCCTGTTCTCTCTCTCAGTAGTAGTACAGTTGATAAAACATCCTTTGAAGTGCAAGATGGATCTCTCATTTTCTCTTTCCCTGGTTTATATTTATTAAATTGGCCTTCCAAGCTTGCCAAAACAGAAGAAACCCAACGTACAAGGTGCGATTCAGAGGATGCATTATCCATCTCAGCTACTGCCACTGCTAAACTACTGGGGATGACTACTAAGTATCAGCACTGCAGGTCACTGTGAGCTGATGAGTCTGTGCCAAGAGCTGCTGGCATACTGCAGAAAATACTCTGTAGGAAGAGTTTGCCAAAGACAAGAAAGACCCCCCCGCAGGAGCTCTTCACAAAACAACGCGGAACTGCTGGCAGACCATAACACAGCCAAATGACAATGATGGCACAAATGAGGGAGGCAGAAGGTTGGGTATGAGAGACAGGGAGTCACCACGTGTTTGTCTATCTAATTTGCATGCTAAGTACTAATTCTAGAGTTAAAAAAAGATAAATCCAGTCAGAGCATAGCAGACCTGAATTTTTTTGTTTTACCTTATAATAAATTTGCTCGCTCTGAGGTGTAACATTAGAGAAGTGAAAGATCTGCCAAATGCTGGATCTTACAGAGTAAGAGAAATTCTGCTCATTTTTCCTGTACATAAAATAATATTTTCATCCTTTTAATCAAATGGAGTAACAATATTCATAATAAATATAGTTCCTTAGGAAACCTGAAAGCTGGAAAGCAATTCGTGTTCTAAAACCTTTTGGAAGAGTAAGGATGCTATTTAACTTAAGATGTATTTAGAAATGTTGCTAAGAAATGGTCATTGTTTTGACAGCAAGAAACACAATGCTGTTGCTGTGATGCCTATTCATTTTTCTTACAAAAGAATTTCGTAGCACTTTCTCCCAGGTGGGAGCGCAGGAAGGGATAGAAAAATGATTGGAAAGGCTGACTTGCTATCTGGTCCTCACTGATACAAAGCACCTGAGTAGGGGTATTATTCTGTGTGTTCCTGAGGCTTTTAATCCTCAGTGCTGTTTACACACAGACTTCTAAACATGTTTTGCTCTCTGGGCTGCAGGTACAGAATAGCATTTCCAGAAGTGCAATTGAGACACTTGGGTGATATCTTAAAACACTCAGAGGCAGGCACGATCAGATGTGTCTTAGTATTGTGCAGATATCTGTGCTTTCTAGATTACTTTTCCTACCAAGGTTACAGTGATATTTTACTGACACAGATGAGGCATTTTCGTAGATGGATATCACCTGCATCTTAAGGACAGGGCTTTAGCCAGTTCACTGTTCTAGTGCTTGTAAAGTGTTTTACTATTTTGTTTTGGGTTTTTTTTTAAATCTGCTTGAGATGCATGAAGTGTATTTAACTAGCTGAATGTCATTCAGATCCTAACTTTTGTAATAGCATTTACAAAGTAGGTTACTAACCACTAACATGACAAGCTGATGCTTGGGCTCTTTGCAGTCACGATATTTATATACTTATGGTGAGGGGAATGAAACCTAAAAGACAGTAAATTCTCGCATTGCAGTCAGTATTAAATGAGCATCACATTTTGTAACATTTTAACACTCAGCTATTCTGTCTGTGTGTTTTGGTTTTTTGTCCCTGTTTCTCACAGTTTGCATTAAGGACAAAACTTTTAAAAACTGCAACAGGAATGCCTTCTAGCAACAGTTTTTTATTTCCTTGGGGGAGGCTGACAAAAAAAGAGAACATTTAAAAGAATGTGTGCTGATATGACCATTGCCAGCTTCTGACTCAGCAGTGACATGTGCATCTTTCTCAGCATGGAGGATTTTTTCCAGTAACTCGGTGTACCGAAGGAGTTCATCATGGAACACTGAACAAGTGGTAACATTCACTTGGAGCAGGAGTACAGCTTTTGATGGTGTCCCCTCTCTTTTGCCATTTGTCCTCACTCCAAACACCATTCATCCCACCAAACACTTGCTCGATTGGACTGTTTGTTCCCTGTAAGCAGAGCAAAGTATCCGTAGCACAGCACTGATGTATTAAATAAATAATGCTTCAAATGAAGGAATAAACACATTCTTAGCACACCATATTAAAACAAAAGAGGGAGGTAAGCTGTGGTAAAATTGAAGTAACAATATTTAATACTAATATTAATTATCATTACTACGAATATTATTAGGATTGTATTGCAGCCTCCAGGCTTCACCAGTGCCAGGCACTGTTTTCCCACAGAACAAAAATGTAGGTAATTTCTGCCCCGAGGAGTTTACTTTAGAATGAAATGTTTTTCCTGGGGGCCTGGAATGCCATTAGTTACACGTTTGGGTAGTGGCGAGCGCAGTGGGGCCTAATTTAATTGCGACCTTTTAGATACGTGTAATGTAAATTTTAAATAACGTGATAATTGTAATAATAATTCTTTCAGGAGATAGTGCAAAACCATTTTCCTGTGTCTATAGGCTAGCGGTCCCTTTTGGAAATTAGAGACTTCAGAACCTGGAAAATGAGTTGAAATGGTAATTGAAGGAAGCAATAAAACATGAATATGCTAAAATAGGGGATGAACTCTGAGGTTCTGGCTTTCTGAAAGGAAATTATGCTTTCCCCAGGGCCACCTTTCAATTGCATTTCCTCAGACATGTTCTCTTTTTTTTTCCCCATTGGGCAGAAATGTGTATTTTAAACCTTTGCTTGAGATTTCTGGTTGTCCTGCAGAGACAAAGCTACAGCAGTACAAAGGGGACCAGAGTGCCAAATGGACACAGGCCCTCCCCAGCTCTGCCAGCTGCTGCTCCTCTGGGATGCTTCTCAGAGGTGCCTCTGGCTGGGTAGAGCCACTGCAGCAGTGGTACTGGCTGGAAGTGTTTTTTAGGGGTAAGGGACCCAAAAAGGTTGTTAGGGAGGAAGATGACTTGAGAGGAGCAATGTAGTTACCAGATCCATGGTATCTGGCATACATGCTTAGATTCCTGCAGCTGATCATTTAACAAAATAAGTTTCAGAGATTCATAAAGCCTCCTATCCAAACTTGTGGTGGGAGAGAAAGTACTGTTAAGCATGCAAAACTGTTGGAAAGCAAATATTACTAAGATCTGGTTGACTTTCAACATGGCCAGGCTCACGCCTGCCCTTCTCCATGTAGTGCTGTGCTGAGTAACCACAGCTACTCAAAGTCAGGCAGTGAAATAGCCTGCTGAGAAACAGACAATAGATGAGTTGAAGTGCAGTGCTATACCAGTATAAACATGCTTGTCCGTGCTTGTGCTCCCCTTGTGGGGCTGTGTAGGTATATCCCGAGTGTATACACTTACAGTCCTCCTGTGACAACATGGCATCTCCAGGTGTTAAAAGGGCATGTTAAAAATATTACTGATCTGGAAAGGGGTAAAATGATGTGGCAACATAGAGAATGCATACCATTATTTAATTTTGCTTACTGTAGGAGAGCCCCAGAAATAATAATAATATCTAACCTAAATCTGCCCTCCTTCAGTTTAAAACTGTTACCCCTCGTCCTGTCACAACAGGGTCTGGTAAAAAGCCTGTCCCCATCCTTCCTATAGGCCCCCTTTAGGTATTGAAAAGCAGCAATGAGGTCTCCTTGGAGCCTTCTCTTCTCCAGGCTGAACAACCCCAACCCTCTCAGCCTTTCCTCATAGCACAGGTGTTCCAGCCCTCTGNTCTGGGCAACCTGCACCAGTGCTTCACTACCCCATGGTGAAAAACTTCCTTCTTTTATCTAACCTAAATCTGCCCTCCTTCAGTTTAAAACTGTTACCCCTCGTCCTGTCACAACAGGGTCTGGTAAAAAGCCTGTCCCCATCCTTCCTATAGGCCCCCTTTAGGTATTGAAAAGCAGCAATGAGGTCTCCTTGGAGCCTTCTCTTCTCCAGGCTGAACAACCCCAACCCTCTCAGCCTTTCCTCATAGCACAGGTGTTCCAGCCCTCTGATCGTTTTTGTGGGCCTTCTCTGGACTTGTTCCAACAGGTCCATGTCCTTCCTGTGCTGAGGGCCTCAGAGCTGGACGCAGCACTCCAGGAGAGGCCTTACCAGAGCAGAGTAGAGGGGCAGAGTCACCTCCCTCAACCTGCTGGTCACAGTTCTTTTGATGCTTCTTTTCGAAGCCTAACCTAAGTAGCTGAATAAACACCACAGTGGCCAAAGGGATTAATGCTAGGAAAGCATAACTCTGGATGGTGTATTTTGTGTTATTCACACAACCTACTGGGATCTTAATTGAGTGCAACTGCTCAGAAAAAAAGATCTTGGCATTACTGTGAAAACCTCAGTGGACAGCAGTGTTGAACAAAATGCTAGTGGGAAATTAAAAATCAGTCTGGAAATACTGTGGTTCCCACAGATCGGTTATTTGCTACATCTTGAATACTTTTTTCAGTTCTGGGAACTTGACTGCAAAACAGATATAGCAGATACAGAGAGGAAGTGGAGACAGGCAGGGAGAATCATTACAGGCTGGAGAGAAAATTTTGTATCTGGAGAAATTGAAAAGATTAGACCTGTTATGGGGAGGCATGAAAAAAGGACATGCCAGAGCTTTATGAAAAATAATGAATGGCACAAAGAAGATAAATCCTGCATTTCTACTAGTCACTTTATTATTATTATTTTATTTAAGAACAAGACTTCATCCAGAGGAATTAAAAAGATACAAATTTGAAAGTGATGAAAGGGAATATTAGCTATTAAAGTGAAACCATTCACTGGTACATGAGATAATATTTCAAGAAAGGCTTAGATATATAAAACATGTATAAAGGGATAGAAACCTTTGCATTTCAATGCATAAGCCACTGTTAAGCCAGAGGGACAGGGAGAGGAGCATTAACAGACACTCCTCTTTGGGTAAATTATTGAATTTTCTTGAAACTTCTTCGGAAGCATGTACTGGTGGTGATTAGGGGGAGAAGGTATGACAACAGATGATATTATTTCTCATCTGATATGCAGATTCACTTTCTCATCCAGGAGTGACTAACGCTCCCCCGCCACAGTCACCCATATGTGCCTGAGTAAGTGTCCTCTCCAATGGACAGCACTGGGTGCTTCTCTTTCCATAGAACAACAAGGACTACATTGCTGGGAAACTGCAAACCCTTCTTTTTAACCACATTTGCAAATCTGGCCTTTAGGGACTCAGGTATCTAAAGATGCACCTGTGTGACAGGCATAGTCCTGTATTTGTATGGGCTAAGTAGTCCTGCCAAGCACCATCTGATTTCGGTCTAAAAACCTCTTCACTACTGGAGCTAGTAACCCGTTGTGTGGTTCATACTTAACCCAGCTCAGGGGTAGATTGAATGCGTGACCATTAGTGTTTCTTCAAATAGATGCAAACTTATTAGGTGAAAACCAACAGAAGCTTCGGTGACGGAACATTTCCATTATTTTAACATGTTACAATCCTTAGTCAGTGAGTCACTTTTGAAATTTTCACCTCAAGCCTTGCAGTCGTACAAAACTCCAAAATCATACTGGAGACACTGGGAGATTTTTTCGTTTCTCATAATCAGTTGGATTCATCCATTTTAGATATACATTTTTCATGTAGTGAGAGTTCAATACAACAACACACTGAATGTGCCTGGCAAAAAAGGTAGTGACTTCATACGTCTTGGGAAAGATAATGATGTGACAAGACCACACATGTCCCAAGATGTTCAGCCAACTGAACACTACTCACACAGCCATTACTTACATATAAACCTGAATCATGCTTAAATTTGATGGTGAATTATGATGCCAGTATTGCAGAGCACTACTACATCTATTACCTTCTTACTCTCTTATAAGCTACATCATCCAAACAAGTCCTCAGGCTGAAGCTATCTATTCAGTACAGAGGGATCACAGTTTTTCCATGCTATTTGTGCGTTAAACTAGCCCGAGATTGTTCAAGTTGATTGGCCAACCTATACTATGATTTAACAGGTTCAAAACGTGCCCATCTTTTCTTGCTTCACATAAAAAAATCAATTGCTGGCTCACAGCTGGAGTCTGTGAAGCAATTTGGTACCAGCAATGGCTGTTTCCCTTTGCATTTTCCAATCCACATCATGAAACACGATGGCACAGCTGAAGCAACTGCAGAGGACTGTGACGATTGTATCTCAGTAGTCATTTGCCATCAACACTAGCTATATGATGTTTTGTTTCTTTTTTTTTTTTTTAAGCCAGGGTGAATTTCTGTTAAAGTGCTCATGAACACCTCCAACCCCTGCCCCAAACAACAGTAAGGAAGAAAATACCAATCTAATAGGAGCTCTGCTTTCCCTGCGATGTGATTCTGTGTCTATCAGTGGCATGAAATCAGTAGAATTCACATTACGTGCTGGTAGCTTAATTTTCTTGAGGTATACTAGTTCCCAGAGGAAATATATATGCTGTGGGATACAAAGGAGTTTGTAGGGTAATGTTAATAACACTGTGAAAGAATATCAGAAGTCCTAATGCTTACAGATTGTCTAAGCATGGTTTGCTGCTTCTTAAGGTTCAAAAAACTGAAACCAAGAAAACCAAACACTGCAGCTTTTAGGTTTAGAAAATGAATCCTGAGAAGCCAAAGAAAGACACTATAGTTTTTCCTGTCAACTTCCTCTTTACATTGAATTTATTCTTTTCTTGTTCATCAGTTAACGGCACATAAAAGAGTTAATGATGCATATAGTAAGGTGGCCACAGGCAGGATAATCTTGAATAAATGTTCCTACATCACTAATATCTGTAAGCCCCACTAGTAATTTCAATATCTGATTTAATGTTTTGTAAATAATTAATCAAATTCATCAAAGCCACTTTTGCATATAATACATTTAACTCTTACATTAAATGTGGCTTGCCTTGTGGAAAAAATCCTTAAATTGTCTTATGATAGAAGTCAATTGGAGAACCAAAGTGAAAAGTGAACACAGGATAAATTTTTTGAAAAGGCAGTAATTCTGGGATTTGAGGTGAAATTGAGAAAAAGGGAAGAGTTTTAGAAAGGTAGGAAAAGAAATACAGTTTTGAAATATTATTTATCAATGAAAGGGGTCAACTGGTACTGTCTACATTTAATTTGGAGTCTGTCTTTATTGCACTTTTCATAATTTCCAAATTAACCTGATAGGCAGAGTAAAAAATATTAATCTGTTTTTATTTGTATAATCAATAAAAATCTCCTAAAGTTGGTGTAGGTCTTCACTATTCTACTTCTTGTAGAGAGAGTATGGTATAGGGTTGTATTTAGCATTGTAAATCACAGTGGAGACTTGTAATATGGAACAAAATACAGAGCAGCTGTTTGAAAGAGAATCACATGCAGACAGCCAAATATCTCCCCCTGGAGCTTATGTCATTGCCACCGACAGCTATTCTATTCCATGATGGTGGTGCTCTGCCAAAGAAAATTCAGGTAAACCCGATAGAAGGTTTGAAATGGATGCAACTCTTGAGTATAAACAGAGAATGGAGTGACTTTCTTTAGGTGGGTCAAAAATATGGAATCTACACTTATGGGACACAGGGACATTTGGTTTTGTTTTGAATGTTGTATTATTTCTCCTGTTTATTATCTGAAACTGCTGGTAGCACTGTAGAGAATGACATTCCATATTGCACCCAAAGAGTGACAAGCTGTTTCATTGCAAACATGAGATAGTTTCATCTAGAAAATAAGATACTTTAATCTGTACAAAGTAATGTCTGAAAAAACAACAGAAAACCTCAAAAAAACCCAACAAACCAAAACAAATAACAGAATGTTCTGAAAACTATTTTTATTACGTGGCACCTTATCTTAAAACATAACCTGTCATCTATGCCACTTATGGATTACAGGTTTCAATGACTGGTTGAACGGACAAGGCTAGTTTTTTACAACTTCAAGGCACTTTAATCTTAGGTGTTACGTGGTAGCTTTTGATTACTGGACTGATTCAGAAGTTTCATGGAACATTTAAATCATCAGTGGGAAAAACTTCATTGATGTGGGTGAAAAATAGGGTGGAGGGATGCCCAAAGGGTGAAAAATGGGGATACAGACCACCACAGAGTTTTATACTGAAGTGTTAAAGAACACATGATTTAGTAGCTACCAGTCCCTACAACTTTAATTCTCACTGCCTCTAGTCACACTGATTTTTCATGTGTCAATACTGGATAAGACCGTGGTGAGCTGCTAGCATGTCCTACCAACCTGTGTCTGAAGATCCACTGGGATCTCAGCAAGCAACACATTTCCCACATTTGCAGCAGGGACAGTAAGCATTTGCAATGCACTTGCTAAACTGTTGGTCAAAGAGCTAGTTGATGGCAGAAAAATATGTTAGTCTCAATACATTACTCATTTTATTTTGGCCCTACAACCCAGTTGTGTTCAAAAAGCTGACACCTTGAAAGAGACAGAATAGAAGAGAAAGGAGTAAGAAATAGGAGGAGGGACAAAAATTAGAAGGGTCACACAAAGTTTGTGGCATGGAAGAAATGTGGATTTCTGGAGTCCCGCAGTGCAACACAGATCTGGCATGAAGGAGAAAGAGAAAACCACAGCTTAAGCAATGTGTGAAATGTTCAACAGAAGCATTGGTATGGAGAGGGGAGAAAGGGAACACAACCAGGTAGCAGCGTGATGATAGAAGCTCAGCTGGGTGAGAAAACAGTGCAGAGACTAGTAGTGCAAGCTAAGCTTTTTGAGAAAAGATGTGGAATGTGGCCTGAAAATACCCCCCTAAGGAATGTGTGATGAGCTTACTGTGGCGTGAGAAAGGGAAGAATGGGACAACTTCTATGGGAAGCAGAAAGAAAATTAGGAGCATGCAGGGCATATGAGGGAGATGGAGGCTACTAGCATCTGAAAGCAGAGGTGACACATGGGACATCTGTGGGGACGCAGATGTGAGAAGCCTTGTCTACCTCAGATGCCACCAGATGAATGACTCCTAAAAATAGCCACAAGTGGTTGTAATGAAAGTGTCACTTTTTGCATTTGAGCGTTACTGCAGATAGTACAGGATGGGTGTTATGTTAGCTAGACATGATGGTACTTCATCAAGAGACTCCTCAAGCTGTGTGGGAGACAAGTTGAGAAGGATCTCAGGGCCTGTCCATAATGAGTCTTCAGTGCTGGTGTACTCCACTCTCACACCTCAGCTCTCGGGGAGGTATACATGCCTCTGAGTAAAGGTCCTAGGACATTGGTACGAAGTGTGGGTGTCTTGGGATACAATTAAAAACACCCACCATGATTAGCAGCATCATTTTTACACAGATATGCCTTTTTAACATTAGGAAACTTGAAAACAATGTATTATAATACGTATATACGTCATAGATGTAACAAATTTTTCCAATTGCTTTTCTATTACTTTTGCCATCATGTCCCCACTTTTTGAAAAATTATAGTAAAACTACTGCTTAAATGAAAGAAAGAAAAACGAATAAAAATAAGCGTTACAGAAAGTACCTTGACACAAAGTACCTTAAAGGGTCAGTGAATTTTATTTTTCCTTTTTAGGGCACTCTCATCCTAGATAGGTTTATATATTCCTAGTAGGAATAAATCCTGATTCATTCGTATGTATTTATTTTTAAAACCAGCCTACTAGGTTTACAGAGGATTGCAAGATACTGATTTTGAAGACTGTAAATCTGGAAACCTGATTCAGCATCATTTAAAGGGAAAATCCACAGTTCAGTAAGAAAGGAAGAAATTGCTTTCAGGTGATACATTTTTACATTTTAAAGGACTGTTCTCTTTGAAAGCAGCTTAGAGGTCTAAAATACTGGAAATAGCCGCTGAGGAGGTTAATTGACAACATGCATGTGAATGGGTCAATTATACAAAACAGCTGATTTAATCATGGGATTTCACAGCTTTGACACATTGTCACGGTAGATGCCATCAGACACTTTGGCCTTGGCTACAAACTTGATGTCATCACTCTTGAAAGATTTTCTGTGGTCACTGTTGGTAAATAGTATGGTTACAATGACAGTTCTTTGCTGCAATGGGTTATCAAACCTACTATTTTTTTCTCTGCTTTTTTCTCTATGCCTGTGAACACATCAATAACATTTAAATACTTCAAGGGCCAGTGGAGTTAACAGTAAAACTGGCTTTTGAGAAAAATGTGAAAACACTGCTGTTCATCATATTTGTACAAATTTTTATATCGTGCAAGCATTTGCTTATCTACTGCTAAGCCCAGAAAGCTGGATATGTAGTGAAGAGGGAATGAAACAGGGCATTACAAATCTCTTGGCAGATACTACAGTGTTTTACACAGAAGATGTGGCAAGCACTTCGTAGGTATCTGTGTGGCTGTTTTTTTGACAAGGTGATGAAGTGGCATTTCAAGAGCATTGCTGGTGAATGCTACAGAGCTGCAATTGTACGTACCCATCTGTGCACTTTTATGGGCATCATTACAAATCAGGATTATACACGTGCTTCCTGAGATTGCCCATCCAAACAGGAGAACCAAAAGAGAGTAGTTTGCTAATTTTCCTCTGCGCACCTGAAGTATACGGCCTACAAAAAGGAACATGCAGAATCTTATTCAGAATACGTGTTGAAACCAGGTCCTCTATTACAACGAAAACTGACAGATTCTAGCAATGTTTCTAGCAATGTGCAGCTGGTGCAATCAGCTGGAAAATTTTCTAGAAGCAGTACTGAAAATGCTATCATTTTTTTTGTCTCTGTGTAAGCAGCATTGAATAGTCTTTGCCTGAGTAGCCTCTGGTAAGGCTGCATAGCGTGTTGTTGCCACCTAGAGTCAGTTCATCACAATAGAAATTCTGCATGTCTTTTTTTTCCCCTGCACTTAAAAGCGGAAAGGTCTTTTATGTATCTTCAGGGATGGTGACTCAACCACTTCCCTGGGCAGCCTGTGCCAGTGCATGACAACCTTTCTGATGAAGAAATTTTTCCTAATGTCCTATCCAAACCTCCCCCGGCACAACTTGAGGCCATTTCCTCTTGTTCTATTGCTTGTTATTTGGGAGAAGAGATCAACATCCACCTTGCTACAACCCACCCTGTCACTTAACACCCTTTTTTCCACTACAAAAAAAAACAAAGGTGAATTTCTAACAAGTTAATCACCTCTATGGGAATTCCTGGAGAATGCAAAGCAGCCTGTAGCCTTACTTTGGTTAGAGTTTGCAGAGGGACCACTTGCACCCATCAGTGATCTTGACTTGTGATGGTGGAAGCACAGATCTGGCCTCTGCAACCAAACCAACTAACTAAGGAGCAGCAAGTGCATGCAGCACAGTGCCAAGGCTGAGTGTGTGGCTTTGCTGGTGGATAATCTGGATCTAGGGCCTCCACCTCCCCTTTTATTTCTTCAGACCAGATGGCTCGCGTGTTGCTGCTTGTGGTCACACAGAGATTTGTATACACGGCACACAGGGCCAGGAAGGAAATGAAATGTGGAAATGAGAACTGGTGGAAAATAAAATCCCAGTGGAGATTCAGCAACTGGTGCAGACTCACAACTCTTCTTTTCACAACACTTCTACACCAGACAATAAAACACTTCTGAAATAAAATCAGCTTATCCACTTCTATGTTTTCTTCACATTTTATACCCAGAGTAGCTGAAATACAGAAACTGAACAGAATTTAAAATAAGATCCCAATATTGTTCTCACTGGTGTCTCTTACATCTATTTTTGTAATAAAAAATTAGAAATTATTTATACTACAACATCATCTTGGGGAATCCTAGAGCAACCACGACTAGTGGAATCTTCAGAAAAGAAAACAAAAGTCTGTAATACTCATTTTGAAGTGAAATCATTCCTAAGGCAGAGAATAAAGGATAGTAGAGAAGACTACAGATGCTTACGGTCTTTTCACTGACTGCCTGGTCCCTACCACCTCCCAGCTCTACCAGATAAAGAGCCCCAAATATGACCTTTGTAATCTGTAACTGCTGGACCAGACATTTCACAAAGGTAACTCCTTGATTCAAAACTTCAGAAAAGTACAGGACAGATAAGTAACAAGGGTGAAGTGGTGGCTGAAAAAGCTACAAAGTCATCTCAGGAGAAATTCAGATCTTCCAAACACATGAGAAAAATATTACAGATCTGTATTTAGAAACTGTAGACGAAAGGAGAAAACTGAGGGCTTCTGAAAAATATCAGCTCCATCATTTTTTTTTCAGGCTGAATATGCTTTTCAGAGTAGATTTAGAATTCTGCTAGAATACATTTCCCTCTAGGATCACTTATTTTTGACATTTATCATTCAGAGCCATCAAGAATAATTTATAATGCAAACATTCTGCTTCCACTGTCAGTAGGAAATGTCTCAGTCTCCGTGGCATATGTAGCTATGTACTGAAATGTTTGTGGTATTTTAAAATTCATGCAATTCTGCTTTTTTTGCTGAGGGAAGTTGCCATTTTGGTTGGCCACTTTAGATACATAGGAGACAAATGTTCTGTTCTCTCCTGGAAACATGGCCATGTTTCCTGTGACTATTTATTCCCGACCTTCATTTAAGAAAATCACACGAACTGACCGGCTAACAATTAGCCTGTCTTTGGATGAATAGCAAAAAAAAGCTCTTCCTGAAAAAGGTATTACTTTCTCCCTTCATCCCCACAAAAACTGCCCAGTCCCTTTCTGAAAATGAACCTTATGATACTTTACAGAATAATGTGTGAATAGAGATCATCACAAACAACACATCCACTGTTTCTTTGGGTGGCTTTGACATTTGGAACACTCATGCAGCATTGATTTCTCTTCTGCTTTTGAAAGACTTATACTGAACTGTAATTCCCAGGTCAATTCAGATGGCGAGGAGGGAATACAATGAGCTTTTCAGTAATTCCTGCTAGCCATACATGGTGACAGATCACAGATTTTATTTCACCAGCCTGTCTTTACTACTCTGTTCAGGGCCAGCTTGGAGAGTTTTTAAGAGATGATTTTTCCGTGACACAACTCTCTGAGTTAACCAAGCTTCCCATGGAAGAAACAGAATGTTTGTCCTGGGTGTGAACACCATCGTTTTAAAGTCAATGGCAGTGAGATTAGTTAAATGGGGTGCTTTACAATAAGAGTACAGAGATATGACAAACCCATTTCAGACTTTAATTGGAAAGAAGCTAAAGTCTTTCGAGAAATATACTTCTCAGAGGGGCAGAACTGTAGGCACGACTGGTAGTGGAAACCACTCAACTTGTAATTGTGCAGGGAGAACTGCCAGGCCAATTTATTCAAATCCTTGGGATTTTTCAAATTAAGTAATACCGTAGGTAGAAAACCAGATGTTATCCACTGCAGGCCACTAAAGCAAAAAATTTTAAAACATATGTTCCAGTAGTTTGTAAAAGTTTAAATATAAATAAGTAAAAATAATTTCTTTACAGTCTACTTTATAAGCCTTCATTACCAAGACTGGGAAAAGATGGAGCAGTTTGTTGCTGGCTGGCTTGCTGAAAAAGATTAACCTTTGGCTCAGGTGCACTCTCTACAGTGTGTTTAATCTGCCTCATAGGAACCATTCGAGCAGCATCTGTTCTTTTTAAAAAATACATGAACAAGTAAACCGAAGCTCAAATCAATATAAAATGTAGATCTCATTATATTTAAATGGTCCTAAGGAGAAATTACTCACAAATGTTTATATCTAAAGCTTGAACTTGCCTGAGAAACAAATATTCACATAAAGCAATAGGGCTTTTTACCTATTGGGAAGCTTAGCATCAGTAAGAGCAGCAACCTCCACTCCTTCAGGTCTCAAGGTACAAGAAGGGAAAGGCTAACATAGGAAGTGGGCAGAGTGAGAAGGGGTTTAATTTATAAAATGTTGTAGGGGAGAAAGATGATAACTGCAGCTCTGAAAGATCTGGAATTGGATATGCAAAGCAAAAATTTAAGTCTCTGAAGAGTATTTATGCAAGCCCTCCTGCCAAGTTCTGACCATGCAATCACTCCTTCCCAGAGAAGACTGTCAAGGCATGAAGTCTAACCAATGGCCTCTTCTTTCTGAGTTCCTTTAGCTTCTCAGGCTGTTAGTGAGGCAGACTTACGTAGAAATGAAACATAATCCTCATACTAGTGGCTATCTGCTGGATGTTAACGTGATTTAAAAATCTGTGTTGTTATAAACTTGAGTGCTTTCTTAATAAAATAATGCTTTGTGTCTGTCTCTATCAGCATTGTGCAACCATCTAGCTATTCCTAATAACTTTTGAATCCATTGGGCAATTTCAGCTAAGATTAATAGAGGACAAGTGGTTTCAAAAATATTAAATTCCTACCAGTTTTGTGGAAATAAGTGGCTAAGGAGAGGAAAAATAATGCATTAATGCTCCCCATGGAAGGGAAAGGGTAAAAGCTCACCCTTTATTAAATGGTTGATTATCTTACTGAGCAGGAGCCATTAGTTGTGATTCTTGTGGGACTACTTGCCATTTATTAGCAACTCCTCCTAGCACATGCAGGGATCGCTGGTAGTCAGAGCTAAACCAAATCTCCAGAAGCAGTGCAAAGCTGGCACCAAGTGTAAGGCTGGCATCTTTTTGGCTCTGCAGTGGTAATTTGCATTGTGGTTATCAGAGCACATGAAGATCAAGGTAACAATAATGAGTCTTGATTACAGTGGATTAAGCTTAGTTTTGCAACTCATTTGCTGGAGTAGGTTTTCTCTGCAGTTCCTTAATATGAGCAGAGATGATCAAAAGTGTTGGTCTTGGTCAATGACATTGTCAGGGCCCTGCCTGTCCCTGCCCCAGCTGCCCTGGGGGTTCCCCACCCTGCTGAGGGACCAAGACCCCTTTTCCACCCCCCAGGGCTCCACTTCTACCCTGAACATAGCCCAGGACCCCATTTCCTCGCTGCACCTTGACAGCCATGTTATAAAACTACCAGTGCTCTTCTCTGAACCTTGTCAAGGGATTACATCCCACCTGTGCTACTCAGTTTGGCACTCAGCTCCCTAGAAGAAAGGCAACAGACCAAAAGAACAAGCTTACAGAGTTTTTGTAAACTTTCACCAGTGTCTTCTGCAAGCCAGGGCAACAAAGGAGTTTGTGGAAAGCAGAGAAAGGGAGGTCTAAAGACAAGCAAATTGGCTAAAATTGTGCCAAGGCTTTGCTGGTACTCTCTTGGCAACTCTTTGGCTGTGATGGCTCAGGAGGTTTCTGACTTCAGCTGGTGGCCTATTCAACTAAACCTGATAGGAATCAAGAAGGAGATCCCTTGGCCACCACAGTCCACATCCTAGTGAACTGAATTAGCCACAGCCACCTCAGTTTATGTCAATGTATCAATCTGGTGCCTATGGTGTGTGCACACTGCGATTTCTGATAAGTCAGTGATGGGGCAATAACCTGAGACAATGAGTGGGCAACTTGGACCAGTAGCTTCTTAAAATCAACTCAGCATGAACCCCCAGAGCTTGAGAGTCAGGGCCCTCAGGACATAGGTCAGTTCAGTATCTTCACATATTTGTCACTCCTTCCTCTTTCAAAAGGCCACAGAGCTGTCTCTGCCCACTCTGTCCTCTGGTTCCATGACACGTAGAAGAGTTATGTTTGTCACAGCTCTAGCGAAAACTTTCTATTTTTCATTTCTCCATTTCTCACTGCTCATCCTCCCACCACGTCACCTGTTTCCTCAGCCTCCCACTCAAGAAACAGTGGTTCCCCTTTCCATCTCTTATATACATCAGCATGGTTACTAAAGGTTTTGCTGACGACAGCTTGTGTGCAGAGCCCTGAGCTGAGGGAATGAGGGAATCTGTGGGAGCTGAGATCTAGGAGAGCCCAGTATCCTACTGTTTTGAGGAAAGTGGTTCCTAGGGACTCCACCCTAGTCTACCTCCCATGAAGTTGCTGTTCCAGTGGTGAGTGCACACCTGGTGCTTCACAGTCCGTGCTGGGTGTTGCTGCTCTCTGTTTTGCTATTGCATCCCAGGTCTTGTTGTCTTCTATGAGCGTGGACCTCTCGGGCAGTAGATCTTTGAGAGCTAAAGGAGAATCAAGGACCAACTGTCAGTATGTAGAAGAAATGTAAGCAAAAAGACTGAACATATTTCAACCCCAACAGTGCTTTCAGGCAGGTCTCTTGTTTCCAAGTCACCATTTCTGACTCCTGTGGAATACGTCTACTCAGGATAGTTGAACCAAAATGTTTATAAAATACCTTTTTTAAGCAAAAGGAAAATCCAAAGTGTACCTGTGGGCAAACCAATGTAACAGTATGTAGTTACCCATTACTGTATTTCATCATCCCTTACACTGTGCTTTTTGTTCTCATGTTCCCCTCTCTAGATGTGAGCAATGAGGTGTAAGAGAGGTGCCAAAGACTCACTGTGGGATCACAGCAGGTCCAAACCCGTGGTGCTGGGTGATGTAAAATGAGATCTGCCAGAGGGGGGAGTTTCCCTATCTCCTTGTTTTAGGCATCTGAATGGCTTCTCTTTCAGGGATCTGTGCCTGGAGCTGGGGAGAGGGCCCATCTGACCCCTACTTACTGTAAGCAAACTAAAACAGCAGCTGGCTATTTAAATAGTGAGTGGGCAAGGAGTCCTCAGTTTGCTCCCCTGGGCACTATAAATCGTTATCTACTCAGTTCATAGGTAATGACTATGCCTATCTAGTGCAATTAGCCCAACATCCTAGTCCTTGAGGCCATGACACCTGAATGAAAAGATTTCAGGGTAACAGACAGATACACTGACAGTCTCTTTAGTATCATCACTGAGCAGTCCCACCTCCAGGCTTATACAGTCCCCGTGCTGCTGAGGTGGTATTGCAGACAAGAGTGGAAGGTTGTAAGGTAGCTTAATGAATCACTGACAAAGATATCAGGAAAAGGTGATTTTAATTTAGATTTATGAAGGTGCAACTTAACAGAATTTGATGGCAAGGTTCATTCAATTACTTACTATGTGGAAGGGATGTGTAGGGGTTGGAACCGGATTAGAGTGACTTACTCAGAGATCAGAGGAAATTATTTATATAGAGATATGAGAGATTGAATTAGGATTGGGTTGGAGTGATTTGCACAGGAATCAGGACTTTGGTCTGTATTTTTCCATGATGGCCACAAGTCAAATTAGGTCATCTTTGGCAACTTTCAGAGTGGGCTTGTGATCTGAGCAGGAGGTGTCTCAGGTATGTTTCTCAGACAGCAAAAGTTCAGTTGGTGCCTGATCTCCCCAAATCACTGTATTTGCACCAGGACAAGAAGGTACCCAATTGTTTCAACTCACTGCTCCAGAAGGCAAGGTCAGAAAGTGCCAGACTGTCTCAGTCCACTGCACTTGCTATTGAAACAAGAACAATGTTGGGCCCATCGCCCTTGTAACTAAAGCAAGAAAAATATTGGCTGGTGTTGACATCGCAAAGCAGCTCAGTGAGTGGGGGATCTGCACCACCACAGGTGGGGGAAGGCTTTGTGGCTAGAAGTCTTATCCTGTGGGCTGGGAGGAGGCAGAAATGATCTCAGCTTAAGGCCACATACACTTTTGCACTGAGATCACTCTTCAGATCCCAGTTTTCAGGAAGATACAGTGGTAGAGGGACACTGATGCTCTATCAATCATGCATACATCCATGTGGTTTAGTGATATCAGATTAGACTGCTGGATGCAATATCTGCTTGCTGGATGGTGTGGAATATCTGGGCAGGCTCTTGGGGAAGGCTTGAAAGAGCGTTTGGACACAGTGTGTGGAACTTGGGATTCGAGGAGAGGGTTTCTGGAGGCAAAATGCATTCAGTCAGATGGTAAGCTGGAGGCCAGGAGCTCCATAGTAGCTTCAGCTGGAATGCCTTCAGTACCATAACTAGGGCTGAACTGGGAGAGACAGAGACAAATTCTCAATGAGTAGCTAGGAAATGGTTGAAGACAAAGGATTTGAACTTGTTAGAAAAACTTTCAGAACATATGTAGTCAGATTCAAGTAAACTAAAAAGAAAACAGTGATGGCACTTAAAAAGGTGTTAGGAGATTTTTTTAAACTGAAGGAAAGGAGAAGCTGACAAGTGGTGAAACATGGTTCAGGATGACACACATTCAGAGCAGGAAGTCAGGAAAACTTTGTCTTGTAGTGAATAACAATAATTTGGTGAAACTTATAAAAGAAAGACTGAAGAATAATCAAGCCAAAAGAATACCATGGTATGAAGAGAGAAAAAGAAAATATGTTTCTTTATAAATGCCTGAAGTCTAACAAAGAAGATGTGGAAAGAAAAATGCCTGACTTTAAACAGGGATGATCTCATACTGTGTGCATCAGAAATCCGCTGGGAAGAAGGCAGTTTATCAGACACTCTAGAATCAGGGTACAAAGTATAAAAAAGACAGAGGCAACAGCAGCAGTAAAATGGTAACATGTATTAGAGAAAGTTTTGTGCCAAATCCAAGTAACAAGCTCATTGCATTTACCAGCAGCCTAAAACCTATACAGCCTGACATTCCTGGCCTAAGTCAGAAATATGCCATATCAGGGTTAGATCAAATGTCTGTATCTATTACACGCTGAGGGAGATCAGAGTTGCTGACAGGGCAAGAAATGCAACAATAACAGGAGATATCAATTTTCCACCTGCATTTTGGTCAAATATCACATCAGGGATTGATGCTGCAGAAAAACAAAGTAGTGTTGCTGCATGAAAGAGCCTGCAAAAGAAGAAGAAACTTTTATATTAGCCCTTGACAGCACGCAGAACCTGGTTCAAAATGCCCCTGCTCGACATTCTTGCCTAGGGAACAAAAGCCAAAAAAAAACCCCAAAACAACTACAATAGAATTACATAGGATTGAGGAACCTTGTTAAAAAGAAACTAAAATGGATGCCTGAAGGCTAAAATCTTTGCATGGTGACTATTTAAACATAATGTGTAGGAGTACATTTGCTCTAAGCCTCTCTGTATGGATGAAGACTTTGGAAAGACCAAAATGAAAGCTGACATGGCTAACAGCAGGATAAAGGATTTTATTAGAAGCAGAAGACTTTCTTCAGAAAATAGAAGTTGTGTCCAAGAATGGAAAATAGAAAGGATCATAAACTCTGGCAAGTTAAATGAAAACCACAACAAGGTCAGCCATATAGAATTCCAGCAACAATTTCCAGAGACATAAAGGTCCATCAGTAACAGCTCTGACAGAAATTAAGGCACCATGGGACAAGAGAAAAAGTCTTCATGTGAATAACCTATTAAAAGAGAAGGATAAATGGCCAGTGTTCACATTTGAGGGAGGTCTCCAGTGATGTCTGTGGGGGTTTTGTTCCTGGACTCCTGCTGTTTAACCTATTTATAAATGAACTGAAAAAGAGGGCATATGGTGAGAAGACAATTTGGTAAAGGCACAAAGTTATTACACATAGTAGGGGCAAGTTGCCTTAACTCTTTTCAGGCTAGATGAGTATTCTGTTGAAGTGTGAGCATATGCCTGCACTGCTCTCATGCTCCTCAAAGGACCTAGGGGAAGCCAAATGATCGTGGAGGACAACAAATGAGAGAAGAGAGGAAGATCAAGGTCAAAGGGTCAGGAACATACAGATAGGACACCAGAGGGAGATGCAGGGTATGCCACCCTGAAGGCATCTCAGGAGCCAGTGGACAGTCCCCATTGGTGCTGTGCTGGGAGATCTGAGAAGAAAAGGGAATGGATACAGGCCCTGCAGTCACCAGGAACCTGTCACCATAGTTCCTCTTTCTGCTGCTGGGGATGGTGGGGGAATTTAATCAGGAAGTCCCATGACTCATGGGGACCTCAGATGGGGAAGGTGTAAAAAAACACACCCCACAACAAGAGGTCTTGGAAACACCAGGACAGTGGCTCCAGCTTGGCATGGTTGGTCTGTGTGCATGGTTGGGTCCCCATATGGCACACAGTGGTCAGGGCACCCTTTGAGACCTGCTGTTAGCAAAGGCTGCTTCCAGGGGGATTTCCTGGCTTACATTCCTGCTGGGCCATGGGACCAGCTACACCAATCAGTACAAGGTGACCTACTGGGATCCTTCATTCTCTTTCAATGTAAGAAGTCCCATAGCATACATGTCTAGGGAGGATGTACAGGCAAGAGAAAGGAGAGAAAAGCACCAGAAGGAGTTAAGTATTTCCACAGCATGATCTGGGGGCAACTGTTAGATCTCTACTGAAACAGTGCATGGCTGGGTGTATTACAGAGATGCAAGGTCCAAAAAAGAACTCTGAAAGGCTGGGACTGTGTGGGGACTACTGTTGCAGAATTCTGTAGAGACAGCAGACATTAATCTACTCCTTCAATTCTGGAGAAGGCAGCATGAACAACCCCACATGGAGGGTGAGCGTCCACCAAAGTCCGCAAACCTTGGTCCAAGATGTCCCTAGCCTGGCGATGCCAGCACCATCTAGCATGCTGATGATAAGAGAGGAACCAGAGAGCTGTTAAAAATGAGATTTCAGTGTGCACCCCCAGTGAACACTGCAGTTTGAATGCAGCACCCTGGTCTGCTTGGCTAGCCGATAGCTCACTGTCTGTTGTTGTAGGAAAGAGGCTGGGCTAGATGGAGCTTCAGCACAGCCTTACTCCAGTTCTTGCACAGACATGGGATAAGTTCTTGCTCCCATTTGCTTAAAGGCAATTCCTAAACTCTCAGGCCAACAGTTTTTAAAGAGGCTTCTGATTTTGGATACCTCCATTTTGGGTCCATATTTTGGGTCACATTTCAATTTCTACTTGAGTATGCTTAATCACTACTTTGACAAACAGGGCTGGCACATCTCAAATGGTTCACTCCAAAGTCCAGGCGTTTCAAAGGAGTGGACATTTGTGTATAATTAATTGGGTGTTATTTATTGTGCTGGCAGCAGGAGACAGGCTGTAGCACAAAGCTCTGCGCTGCCCAATGTTTTGGTTTCTCAGTATTGCTGGATTGCCACTGTTTAAACAGCAAAGTCAGACCCTGACTCAACATCTGCCATGAAAGAGCAAAGAAGAGAACTTTGTCCTTGAACTTTCCCAAATCCAGTCGGTGAGTAATCTATGTACCTCTCATTAGCTGCAATCTGGAAACTCTCAGTTGCTTTTAATTGTTGATATGGTGAGTGTCAAGATCCTAGAATGACAGGAAAGTAAACGCTGTGACTGCAGCTCTGCTGGGCCCCTCAAAATATATGTCTACTCTGCATTTGTGGCTGTGGATTCTTCTGCCACTGTTCCTTTGGCTGACAGTGCCACATTACACACAGTATATTATTTTAAAAATGGTTGTCTACTACAACATAAAACAAAAGACTTCCTGGTTTTGTCAGTTGAACTGTAGCAGACAGTTTTTATTGCTGCACAGGAGGTGAATAATAATAAAAATAAATAAACAACCCCCCTCACCAGTGGCTTCACAAATAGACACGAGGCACATCGATGGACTTTATTCAAACCAGGAATCTAAATGCAGTGGAACAATGGATATTTGACAATCATATACCAACACAGAACAATCTGTGCCTTGCCAGAAATGCTAAATGCTGTTTCAACACCTCTGTCTTAACCTGTGATCCTTCAGGGTGGAGAGTTCTGTACTCTCTCTGTAGAGACCTAAGGTTTTGGGGTTTTTTAACTCTGTGCTTCCTGATGAATGCTGGCACTCAGGGGCAAATACATGAAACAAGAAAGAATCCTACATATCTTTTGCAGCCACACACTGGAATAACAAATAACAAAAAAGCCACTACCTGAATATCTGAGGGAGCTAGTACCTACCTGGTTCAAGGAAAAAGAATACAATTCAACAAACAGCATTCTGAAGGCTCTACCAACGTTGAAAAAATAGAAAGCCTTGACTTTTTAACCTTATCCCATGAATCCATCCCACATCCTTGTGCTTCTAGCCTCATTTCCCACAGAGGATGAAATTTCTGTGATCATGCCATCTGGCTGTCTATCAGCCAGTATGTTCTGAACCTGCTTTCTATCAAACTGACAGAGGAATCGGAGCTCAAAGAGAATTAAATGCCTATGAAATTCATGAAAATCAGCAGCTGGGTCAAAGACAGAGATCCAAATGAGTGCCCTTGCTAAGGGAAAGGTAGGCAGAGCGCAGCCGTTTCACACGCTGCTTGCTAATGTCAGTCATCACGTGTGCAGCTCTGGACTCACCAGAGCAGATGGTGCTTCTTGTTCAGTGAGATTGAGGGCTTATCGTTGGTGTAGCGAGCGGTACTGGCAAAGGAAGGAGAGGAAGAGGCAATAGGACACAACTGTAGGAAAGCAAGTCTCATTAGATCCACAGAACAATGCGTGTAATTATTAGCTTCCACTTACTCATGTAACTGTGCAGCTCCTGCGCTTCCTGAGGGCCCTGCAAAGATGTGGATCTCTTTCTCATGGAGAAGGCTGACAGGCAATCACTGCCTCTTCAGTCCCACACCTAAATCCATCCTGCTGAGCTACCATTGCTTCCACTGCACAGGACTGGAGTGAAACTCAAAGCAGCTTCCAGGGCTCTGGAGATAATAGGCTGGCTCTTTGAAACCATATAAAGGGTATTAAAAATTAGGATGGAAAGTACAGCCCAGTTCAAAGTTTCCCTAAAGAAAAAATCCCAACCAGGGAAAGTTTAGAAGCAGTACCTCTCCCCCAGCAAAGGGAGTTTCAGTTTTTGTTTTTCATATCTTGCTGTCTTGTACTGTGCTGTGGAACAGCAGCTGAGCTTGCAAATACTTCTGGAGGAAAAGGGCTGTTTTGCTTGAAGCTATGCCTGTCCTAGAGGGAAAACCCATGTGTTTCTAAGAGTCCTAACGCCTGTATTTTAACTAACCGAGGAAGAATGTTGTTTAACATCACCTTGGCAAGCATGTGTGGCATGTACATTTCCCAGATCAAGCTGAAGCCTGACCCTTTATACCTACCTTCAGCACACTTCTGTGTGGGCAAACCTGCGACCTCAGGCATGCCACAGCCCCTCCAGACTACATCTGGTCAGACCATTTTGGGAAAGGTTGCTATGGGCTGACCCACAGCAGGGGCAAGAACTTACTGTGGTTTGCTCACTGGGGCTTTCCCCACAATGAAAAGGGAGTTAGAGAAGCTTTTTCCCCTCTTGACTGGTTTATGAATGGTAAATATGCTCTGCAGGACTCACAGAAAGAGGCACTGGGGTGAAAGCTGAGTGCTCTTCTTGGAGGTGGGCTTGATGTGTGACTGACTCATGGAGGCAGGAGAGCCATCATTTTAGTGAAGAACAGATGTGAAATATATTAACTGGAGCCCTCTTCTCTCCAAGATTTCCTTCAGCAACCCCCCCCCCCACACACACACACTTCTGTCTTCTCAAGGACTATTATTTCACACAGGAGAAAGAAGTGAGAGTTCAGGATTTTTTTTCAGAGGGAGAGATCTAGAGAGTTTCACTGGGATTTACATTTTACTTGTACCTACCTATCTCCTAAGTAATGGACTGAGATCCTTGAAACTGGAGAACACGAAGAAAAAAATGAAGCCTAGAGACTGTTATATTTACTATGTCGATCAATGAAAATGGAAGCAAAAAGCTTTAAAAGTAAGTGTTCTATTCAACAGTGAGGCCCCTGGAGTCTTGCTGATTGCTGTCTAACTTCCCTCACAGAACAGATTGGAGTTTCTGAAAGTGTTACCCACCCGTGGTGTTTACCCATCTGAGTTTGACTTTTGCATGCTGAGGACTTGTCAAACTGACTTCTCACAACACCTTCTAGAGGTGATTTGGCTTTAGGGTGCCCAGCCTGATGTGGTTTCCAGGAACCTGGTGTTCAAAAGGGCTTGGCCATGCACTCTTCACCTATTGAAAGTCAAAAAATCCCCTCCTAAATGGCTTCTCTACACCATGATCTCAGTAGCTTGAAAACAGCAGCTAGAATTGTTTTCCAAAAATAACATGTCAGCAACTTCCTGAGTTTCGTGATTTGTAAATGTTTCTGTGATCAGCCTCAGACTTCCTCAAAAATTCTCCAGGGGGAAACAGCTCTTACAGATCACAAGGAAAGGACTTTTGTTTTTATTTTTTTTTTCATTTTCAGATATCTACAGGGGATATCCGAATGCCCAATGGTTTCTCTTCTGGGAGCTGCCTTGATTTTTTTTTTATGAGGAATTTTCCAGCATGGTAATTTGGTAGATTTACATCACTCCAGCTGCCTCTGCTTGTCTTGAAAATGACAAAATACACTAAGAAGAGATGGTGTGGGGATTTACACGTGTAGCACTACAGAAATACAGTCAGTGTTGCTCAGCCATGCTGTAAATTCCTGCTTAGCCCTTAGACTCAAGTCACAGTGTCTTTGTGGTGTTATGACCTGAGGGCTTAAATGTGGTTTCAGAAATGTCATTTCATTTGGCCATCCTTTGCACAGACACTGTTCTGTTGGGGCTGCAGAGAGAAGATTGAGGGGAGATTTTGCAAGACTTTTTATCACCCAAGAGAGATTCTTTCAGTGCTGATTTTGATGCCCTTCACACCGATCCATAGTACCCCACGTCCAACCTTATTTCTGTTCAGATCAACACAGAGGGGGGAAAAGAACTAAAAAAAGAGAGGTGAGGTGCTACCAACTGCAGGCACTTGCAGAAATGGGAGTGACCTAGTGGGTTGAAGGGGTGGAGCACTGGCTCCTACACGTAGGGATTTTCCCTGTGACGGTGACTTCAAGATAAGTGTCTGGGGGATTCCCCAGTCTGCCTCCAGAAATACCACTCTAGAAGCAGCAGCAGTTTCACTCTGCTCTCACAGCCCTTCCTGTGAAGAGGCACACTGTTGCTTCTCTGTGATTTGAAGCATCTAAAGCCATGTCTTTGGTAGTCTACACACTGCTCATCATCCTGTGCAATGGTAAGTAGAGAGCCTCGCCTATTCCATTCTGGTCTTACAGATTTATTTTGTGGGAATGTGGTTTGGGAAGACAGGGAGGATTACTAGGCTATCTCATTTAAGGTGATGTGTACCTGTGCTTTGCAGATTGGTGCTTGATCACTGGGGCTTCTGTGGCAGTCCCAGATGTTGCTGTGAGATGTGCTGAAGAAGTGCTGCTGCCCTGTAAAGTTCTTCGGGACTCCTCGATCACCTACCAGACCGTATCTTGGTATAAAGTAAGAAAAAAGCCTAAGTTACTTGACCAGTCTGCTTTGCTTTCCTACCTGATACTGTCTTGTCATGTACAAAATGGGTTATGCTATGAAGAAGCATCCACCACTCAGTGCAGCAGAGATAAGGCAGCAGTGAAAGCATTTGAGCTGACCATGGAGAACAGGCATTTTCCATGTTATTGTAGACAGGCTATTTGAGTATGGTCCCTGAATTGTTATTGGCCTGCTTTTCTAACCATTGCTGGCATCCAGGGATCAGAATCCAGGTGATGTCCTGTGTGTACACACCATTCCAAAGAGGAGTCTTTGCATGATTTTTCTTCAGACCAAAAACTGGTGTCCAAACCTTTCAACATCAGTGATGTTGTATCTTGTTTAATCTCCCCTTGAACAGGAATTGATTTTTTTTAGAAATAGAAGAACTAAAGAAGTACTTACTATTCTTTAGGAAGATTTGGCTAGTGGAGGTGAGCATAAGGGCAGGGTATGCAGAAGGCTGATGGAGAGCTAGAAATTCTGAGTTATCTCTTTACAGTCATGAAGTAAATGTCTAATCTTGGCTGCTCTGGGTCAGAATTCTCATTCCAAAGCAGGAGAGCTCTGTTGACCACCTATTTGCAGAAAAGCTACAAGGATCCATCAGCTAAAGAGTAGAAAGTCTTATTTAACACTTTCCAGATGAAATTTCTAATAGGAAGGAAGAGTTGCACAGTGGTTGAAGAACTAGTTGTTGATTTGCTGTATGGCACCATGTATATGCATCTCAGAGCATAGTTTCTGCTTATGGTGTGAATCAAATTAACAGGAAATAAAAAGAAGGTATTGTTCTCCCCCATTCCTCACTCCCAGACATGCACTCCTACCACTTACCATGACCTTAGTCCTGGTGGTCCTCTGGTTGCCTGTTAAGTCATTAACTCATTGTTGCTTGTTGTAATAGTGGAAAATCAATCTGTGAATAAAAATTTTTGTGGGTTACAGAGTTGAATTACATTCCCATGTGATGGGAGAGCAGTGAAAGGGAAAATCCCTATTTTTGATGGGTGAAAACTGTTGATTTATCTCTGCCAGAACATAAAGCCACAGCCTTGGCTTCCCCAGCACTTTGGTCAGATACAGTTATAAAATTATTCTTTACAGTAAACCAACAGTGTTACTAGGTAGGGCTTCTGTGGTTGAAACTTGCAGTGCATCTGAGTTTCAGTGCTGGTACAACAATGAGCACTTGCCTACTGACTGGATGACAACTGCTACCCAAAGGTACCTAACTCTGAAAGAGCTCTTTCAAACATCTGGCTACCAGCACATTAGCAAGTGCAGCATCTACTCTCCTTTTTCCAAAACACTGAATTAAGTGCAGGTGGGAGACAAAGAATAACACATTTGATTTAACATTACTGGGATAGATGTCAACTTACTCTTTTTTGTCCTGGATAAGGACATGTATTTTCTATACAGATACATGCTAATTTTTTAAGGCCCCATGTTTCCCACAGAGTTTAGGCAGGGCAAGGAGATCACTGCAGGCAAACCATGCAGTCTGGTAGACCTGGAGGAGCTGAGCAGAAGTGGTAAAGGGTGGTGGAGGAATAAACAGGAAGGTTGACAGGATCCCTGGAAATTCTCCCCCAGTCCAGTGTTGCAAGTCAACAAGAACAATTTCAGCAGGCTGAAGTGTGAGGATCCTCCAGAAGCATGTCCTTCTGAGTTCAGTGGCAGCTGGGAGGGCCAGGTAGCAAACAGGAGCCAAAAAAGCCTGGTGAAAGAGTATAAGGAAACCCTGTAGACCCAGTTCCATGTCCTCTCGTAGCTCTTTACAGTTCCACCTGGCATAAAATGACTGCATGTGCAGGGAGGCTGATACTTGATGATGCCTTTTGTGTGTGCCCCTTCCTTGGCAGCCCTCACTAGTGCTGCTTCCCTTTGCAGCAGTCAGGCTGTTACAGTCCAGTCCTGAAACTGCAAGAAGTAACAAAATCTAGCTACCTTCAGCTCTTGTCATCATCCTCAGGGGCCAATGGCACCAGCCATGGTACTGCAGTCTTCTGGTTACTCATCCCAGGAGAGAAGTAGGAAGTGGGTGCAGGCAGTTAATGCCACTCCTGGTGATGCTAGCCCAGCCACAGTCACAGTCATGTTAGGAAAAGCACAGCACAAAAGCTAAAAAGCCTAATTCTCCACAGGAAAAAAGTAATTTAGGCTCCGCTCCTCTCCTCTCCTCTCCTCTCCTCTCCAAGAGTGGGGGAACAACAGCGTGACAGGGCTACCCAACACAGAGAATTAATCTGTTATTTAAAAAACAGCTACTGAAGGATTAATCAATAAACACCATGCATACCCCCAACGGCTAATTAAAAGGTAATTCCAACAAATGGCATGAAATTTCAGACTGTAAAGTTCAAGCAGCTGTTCAGCTAAGTCTTTTGTATGAGTTCACTTTGAACTGTGCAGTAAATGCAAGCAATTAACCTTTGCTTCTGCTGCTTTAAAAAAATGATGGTGACAACGTTATGGTGCTGCACGGGCAGCTGTTTGTGCAGGGTAAAAGCTCGGCGAACAACCTCCTCCTTCTTACTGGCACCTCTGCATGCTCTGAGCAGTTAAGGGGTGCTTTGAAAGAGTTTGCTACGATTTGCTTAAAAAAGCACAGAAGGATGCTATTTAAAAATACTTGCTTTTCCAGTTTTGTATGGAGAAGCAGTTGTTTAAAGGAGTTATTCTGGTGTCAAAATCCAACTGGATGTAAAAAGGAAGGATTGAATTCAACAGTTCTTTCACTTTTGCTTATGTTTTGTACTGCCAAAAAGATGTGCATGTGTTTAACCTGTTGTGCACCCAGGATCCTTGGAGCTAATTAGGTTATTTCCATGCATGAAGTCACACATAGTTCTGTGCAGGATCAAGACCACAGACAGTCAGCTCAGACAAAATGTTTTTAACTTAGAAATACAGAAGTAGGCAGGCCTGGCACACTGGGGAGAAGGCAGAGCAGCAAGTCCTCTTCCAGTCTGGTGCAGCTCTCATCTGATTCCCTGTGCAGCCATGAGAAAAGTAGGGAGAAGTTTTCATAACTACGGTACCCTTCAAAGGAGGTGAATTTTTAGGAGTGCTGGGCATAAAACCATCTATTAGCAGTGCAGAAGTTTGCTAACTGAGAACTGAAAACTTGGTAATTTTTGCATAAGCACCCAGGCCAGGGGAATTGTGCGTGGAAATATTGGTCTGGATTTCTACAGCCCACCTACAAAACAAGAATTTGGGTAATGAAACTTTCCTTACCTTTCTGCCTCGCAGGGCTATAGCAAACTGAACAGTTTCTCTTTGTGCAGTACGTTGAAAATAAGAGCCACTCCATAAAACCTCGTAATTATCACTTTATATCCAGTTTGAAAACCAAGTTTAAACACACACAAATGAAGACCCAGTGGATATTTTGCTATACCCCCAACGTGATAACCAGAGAAGTCTTAATCTAAAACAAATCTTGAGGAAGAGGAAAGAAGGCTGCACTTCAGTAAAGTCATAACACTTCCCTGAAAAATATAAAATTGTGGCAGAATTAGAGGGGCAAGTCATCTTACAATATAAGAATAAACCTTACAGATATTTAATATTAAGTGCATCTTCCTTCCAAGGAAATTGCTTTTGCCAAATGTGCATAGCTATTATCTATTAGCCTAGGTAAATAGTTGCTAAGTTACTTCAGTCTAATTTCTAACATACCTGAAGAACTGCAGTCAAATGCTCCTTCAACATCTGTTCAGCCCCAAGTAGCTACAACACATTGATGATTTAGACAGGATGGGAGCAGTGGAAATGATTCCATGACCAAACCAATTCTTTTGCCTGACATGAGCTAGTGCTGGATGCTCTTGGACAAAAATAAAGGCGGCTGTGTGACTGAGTCAGAGGGCTTTTCCAGCTGGCTCATGTGTCACATGCAGTTCCTTTGCTGTTGTTTTCGGGTTGAGTTTTGGTTTTTCTTTTCTTCTTTTTTGCTTCCCCTCTAAAGCACAGTCAGAGTTCACTCACATGTGCCCACAATTTATGTCTGTTTTTTTTTTCAAATTTAGCATTGTTATCTCTACATGACACAGTATAGGAACCATATGGATGCACCTTCAGCACTAATCAAATGTGAAAGTGCTTTTGTGCTGAAAAATACACCTATTAAGCAGTTTCAGTTCAGTTGTGATTCACTCCATCTTGGCATTGCCAGAATTCTGGATATTTTGCTTCAGAAAATAAATTCCTTCTGACTGTATATAGTTTTTAGATCTCTTTAGCAGTCAGAAATTTCAACTTGGTCATTATTTCTGGTATAATTTTAAACAAAAACATTTTTACAATCATCCCGCCCTCAGAATAAAATAATGTTAATAAGTTCCACCTTTAAATGACATCAGTTTTGGAACTCAACCATTTTGTTTGAAATAAAAATTTGCTCTTATGGGCAAAGTGTATTATACTGGTACTTTGATTTACCTGGGAGCCAATGTACCACCATAGTCTGGGAAAAGTTTGATGAGAAAAGGTGCTTAATGAGAGCAGAGAATATGAGTTAACAACTGCTTGCTCTCACATATACATGATAAAATTAAGTTTTAATTGATTAGCTGGGTGTGAGTACTACAGCATGTGTGAAGTGCCTTTGTTTGTTGGCACTAATCATGTAATGCTTGTAGCAGTTTTTAAAACTGCAGCTAAACCCCAGCAAGTTAGGAATGAGAAAAGTGTTCTTCCTTCTCCACCTTGCTTTTAATTCTCTGAAAGGGAAATACTTGCTGTAGACCACTTAAATTTTGGAGGTTTAATTATTCTATCTATCTTTTGTAATTCATGCAGTCAGAGAACAGAAATGTGTCAGCTCAGCAGTATTTTCAATTCAAACCTATCCTATTGTAATATCCACTGTATCACCACCACTATTCTTATCAAAAAGCTCCAGGCTAGGAGAAACTTAACAGGAATCAGTCAATTGACTAGAGAATACATGTGGGAAAATCATAGCCTCTTTAGACCAAGTGTTTCCAAGCTCTTGGGAAGTAGAATAACTTTCAATTAAACTCACTAAAATAAGACAACTAGAGCTGGTTACTCAGGGCTGTGTCCAGTCGAGTTTTGAATACCTCCAAGGATGGAGACTCCCCACCCTCTCTGGGCAGCCCATTCTAGTGTTCAACTACTCCCACAGTAAAAAAGGGTTTTCCTATGTTTAAGAGGAATTTCCTGAATTTCAGTTTGTGCCCATTGCCTCTTGTCTTGTCTCTGGAGGCCACTGAGGTTTCAGATTCTTTACCTCCCTGGCAATCAGGTACATATTGATAAGATGCTCCTGAGCCTTGTTTCCTCTAGGCTGACCAGTCCCAGCTCTCAGCCTCTCCTCATCTGTCAAATGCTCTAAACCTATAATCATCTTTGTGACCCTTTGCTGGACTCTCTCCAGCATGTCCCTGTCTCTCTTGTACTGGGAAGCCCAGCACTGAACCCAGCACTCCAGTTGCATCTCACTAGTGCTGAGTAGAGGGGAAGGATCACCTCCATCTGCTGGAGATGTTCTCCCTAGTGCAGCCCAGGAGGCTGTTGACAGGCTTTGCAACAAGGGCTCATCGCTGGTTCTTAGCGACTTGGTGTCCACCAGAACACCAGGGACTTTCCAGCAGGTTGAGCCCACCCCGTTCTGATGCCTGGGGTTATTCCACCCAGGGACAGGACTTGGCATTTCCATTTGCTGAACTTTGTGAGGCTCCTGTCAGCACATGACCCCAGCCTTTTGAGGTACCTCTGGATGGCAGCACAACCCTCCAGTGTATCAGTCACTCCTCCTAGCTTTGTGTCATCTGCAGACTGGCTGAGCACATTCTCTGTCCCAGTGTCCAGGCTGGCAATGAAGGTGTTGGACAGCATCAGCCCCTGGGGTAGCTTTTCCTCTCCTTGCTACGGAGGTGATGGAAAACAACACACATAGACCCCCAGCTGATTGCTGAAAAAACCCATCACAGACATTGCCACTGGCCAATGTATACGTGACAATAAACAAAAACTCACATTTCTTTTGTTGTTTAATTTTCTTAATGGGTACTTTTATGCAGATAAATGGAATGATGCTGCCAGCCTGCAGGTCCCATTTCCCAGCAAAATCCTTGCTTCAGTAACCCCCAGCAGCCAGCATGGCAACGAGACCCTTTTTATGCAAATAGATTCAGTAGCATTTCTACCAGCCCCTGCACGAGTCATGATTTGCCTTTTGAATTTTGGCAAAGCCATTAGCAGCAAACAGGGGAGCAGGAAAAGACCACCTCCCTTTTCTCCTCCCTTTGGAGGTGGGGAGCAGGGGGAGCTGGCATGCTGCAGCTTGCTTGCCGGCGAGGTGGAAGGGAAATGAAATGCAAACGAAATGTGGGGGGGAAATATTTTGTCACTGATTAAAGAAGAGGATGGTCCCTACACAAGTGGATTCCTGTCACCACCAGAGCTTGCTTCGATCCCTCTAAGCTTGTGTGGAATTAATTAGGTAAACCCCCCTCGCATTTACCTTGGGCTGCAGTATCACCTGGAGGAGACCAAGCATGAATTAGTGCTGGATTATCATAGGAGTTTGAGCTGCAAAATGATCTGTCTAGTGAGAGTCTGCCAAGTAATTCACAGGAGGTGGCAAACAAAGTGGCATTTTCATCATTTTAATTAGGTTTGGGGGGAAAAGAGGTTAGCTTGAATAGAGGAAGAGGCAGAATTATGACCTTACTGAATATCTATCTCATGGCTTTCGTTTTGCATGGCTGGGATATGGCTGGGACACACTCTTCAAATTTGCTCAGATGGTTCCTCACCACTCAGAGAATTTTAAAAGGCGGGGGGGGGGGCTTGATGGTTTTTTTTATAAGATGATAGGAGATAAAATTGCAGTGGAAAAAGGCCTGCTTCAGGCATCAGAGAAAGCGTTGATGTGACCGAGTGGGGATGGATGTGCTGCGTGTAGAGGCTGGAAAAATGCCACCAGGTGTCTCTGCAGCCTAAAAAATGTGGGAGGCTGCTGGGCACACCAGCACCGCCATAGGCTGCCTTGCCGGCCTTTGATTGCAGGGAAGGGGAGAGTTAATGGGGAGAAGCATGCAAACCCCGAATTAAACCCGAACATACGAACCGTTCCTCCTCCTCCTCCCCAAATGCAGAGGTTCACGACCTCCACCCAGATCGTGACTGGTTTCTCCCCAAGTAAAGGAACCAGGTTAGAATCATAGAATCATTCTGGTTGGAAAAGACCTTCAAGATCATCGAGTCCAACCATCAACCCAGGACTGCCAATCCACCACTAAACCATGTCCCCAAGGGCCACATCCAAACGTTCTTTGAACACCTCCAGGGATGGTGACTCCACCACTTCCCTAGGCAGCCTGTGCCAATGCTTGACAACCCTTTCTGTAAAAAAAATTTTCCTAATATCCAGCCTGACCTTGCCCTGGTGCAACTTGAGGCCATTCCCTCTTGTCCTGTCAGCCGTCACTTGGGAGAAGAGACCGGCCACCCCCTCTCTCCAACCTCCTTTTAGGTAGTTAAATTAGGCCACAAAGCAACTTTGTGCTTCTATTTTTGGGAAAGGCTGTTTGTGCAGCTTCAGGGACAGTGCTGTGCATTACCCAGAACAGGTCTGTGGCAGCAGCTCAGCACCTCAAAAAGCTTCGGGCACAATAATCAATCCTATCCCTCAGTGTTCCCATAACATAGGCAAGTTAAATCATTTACCAAAAATCTCATTGGGAATAAGCGCATGGTCAGGCATAGGACACAGGGGTTTAATTTACTTCTCCCTTTTATTAGCAGGGGTGATTACAATTGCATGCAGAAAGATCAAAGTCTTTTCTGATTCCCAGGTCTCAGCCACAAGAATCACAGCACCATTTACCACCTAAGACAGCAATTATTTATGCTAGCAGTGAATTAAAAAGAAAAAAAAAAACAAAAAAAGAAAAGAAACCCCCAAAAGTATTTTTCTGTGTGTAGCTCAGACCTCCTGTCTGCATTTCAGGGCAATATGAAGAGCAGCCAGGCTGGTTCTCTTAATTGCTGTGTGGGCAGTTTTAAATTTCACTGAGGAAGGGGGTGGTAAGGGAAGGGAGAGTGGCAAAAATTAGATCTGAGGGAGGTCAACTCTATCCACTTAACTGCTATTGACCCACGTGTAACCAGAACTGAGCCCGGCCTGGATATTTGAATTCCTCTGGCCACATCGCTAACAGTGCACAGGGCTCCAAAAAACCTAAATCACTGTGGCACAGTGAAGTGCCTACAGCTGAAAACCACCACAGATACTGCTTGTCTCAGAGCTGCTTGGAGCTGAGCACAGTAAGAAAGAGAAGTTGGGGTGAATTTACTGGGGAAGTAGGAGGAAGAAGGTACTTTTCTCCCTCTTGCTGTGTAGAGTGTGGAAAGCCCCACGGAATTACTGCTCTGTGTTTCAGTTGATGCACTAAAATATCCCAAACCTTTCTGAGAAAGGATCTTTATGATTATGAAGAGATTGTGCTTTAGTCTGATTCCCCAGTTCCTGAAAAGTTCCCCAATATGCACCTTGTTTTACACCGTTTTAGGGCTGCAAAAGTAGCAAAGTATAATGGAGCATCAGGCCCATATTTCTTTGCAGACTCCCAAGCACATTTTCCTCATGCAAATACATAAAAGGGAAACCAGATACTCCTAGCCTCTGAAAGAGAAAACTGTGTTAATTTTAATAACTTACAGTGTAACTGTTATACCCTGATGCAGTATCTATACTGACAGAAAGTAAGCGCTGGCATGCAACCCAAAAATGTGTCTATTAAAATGAAATAATAATAATGAAAAGGCCTTGGCTTACATTAGTTATAGGTTTGGCTGAAAAGCTGAGCCTTGGACTGTACAAGCTGGCCCTGGCTCTCTGGTCCACAGAAAGACTGAATTCATTACTTGGGAAACCTTCACGGAGGGCACTCTGCCTCGAATCCCAGGGAGCAACGTCGATGAATAAGAATGGACATGGGCTAATTCAAACCCTTCTCCCATCTTTCAAATCAAGTTAGTGATTTCTCTCTTCTTTGTGGTTCCCAGCCAATTGTCATTTCCAGTGCATCCTACCGCCCCGCAGTACAAACTGTTCTGGGAATACACTTCATTCCTCCAGCAGCCTCTCAGCAATGCCAAGGAATGTAGTTCTTCTGGTTACAATTAAGAAATTCAACATACAAATGCTCCCCAAGTGCACCAGAACCTGCTTGTGACCTTCACGCAACTGAATCTGAAGGAGTCAAAGCAATTTTTTGTTCTTTGGTTCCAATAAAGAGTGGAGGGGAGGAGAAGGGGGGGCGGGAAATCCCTGTTCCTTCAGAGAGGCACTGTGGTTTCAGGGGTCAGCTGCACAGAAACTGGCACAGGGCAGTGCAGTTTCCAGGGCTCCGTTCCCACAAGGAGCTGTGGGGTTGCTGGGAGGATGCCAGCCTGTGCTGACAGAGCCGGCTCGCTGTGGTGTGCCTGCCAGGTAGGCAGGCTTAATTCCCACCACCACCACCCAGCAGAAAGTGTGCTGGCAGTGGTGGAGCCTCTGCCTGCTGCCATGCTCTCCTGGGGACCTTTGCTCCCCGAGCAGCTGGGCAGGGCTGCCTCTTGCTGCCTCACAGGGGGCTGTCTCTACCTGTTTGAACTCTTCTGGGGCCTCTGCGTAAATACTTGGAGAGCAAATTCTTCCTCTGCTTTTTATCATGCTACATCTCTACTAGGATTGCGTCCAGGCGAGGCAGATTAAGAAGCTGTTACAGAATAGCTCTGTAATATCTATTTATAAATATAGTGTCTATTTAAGCAAAAAAACAAATACTTTTTGATCGTGAGCATGAACATATTAGATGCTTTCGAGGTTCTCCCCTCCCCCATCTTCAGCGTCTGCATTTTCAACCATAAGCTGGCTTTAAAACTCTCTTTCCCCTAAAACTCAGGATGACACTGTTGCCCAAGATGAGAAATATATTTGTGTCTTCCAGATGGCTGCAGATGACGGAGGAATAGCATGGAAAGCCCTTGATGTGGAATCTCATTATCCAAAAGAACTTGGGGGGTCCCTGGAGCTCTCCAATGACACCTCCTTTTCACTGAGGATCAAAAACGCGAGCAGCCGAAACAGTGGGACATACAAGTGCACTTTGGGGGAGCAGAGGGGAGAAGGCAATCTGAGCAGCACAGTCACATTAAAAGTAACAGGTACACGTGGCATTTCATGGAGGTAACAACTTACAAATATTTTACAAACAACCAGGATAATGTGACATCTTGCTTTATGTTTCAGGTTGTCCTGGAATAGAAGACGAAAAATTAAAAAAATACAAAACTGAGCTTTTCATGCTAACTTGCCTGGGGATTTTTTACTTGCTGCTCATCTTTTTTACCTGTGTAAGTAATTCCCTTTCTCATAAACAAACCAGCCAAAACCAACAGAAAAAACCCCACTCCTTTTCTCTGCTAACACCACCTTAACACAGCCGGTCAGAAGTTGGTGCTCATACTTCATTTACGATCAAATCCTTGAATTACTCACACAGCATTTTTAAAGCCAGAGGAAACTCAGGTACATGAGGAACACAGGATGGAGTCCCAAAGAGATAAAACATTTCACTGCACCCTGGTCTAACTCACAACAGTTACATTCCTGCACCCTGCTGCTCATTTCTGCTCCCAGTTACTCTGAGTGAAAGCTGCTCTTCAGTTTAAGGGCACACCAGCAGCTTTTCTGGTTTGGTACTTGGAAACAGCATTCACCCAAAGAGGCACAGGCTGCTGGGATCCCTTCCCCACCTATGGCATTGCTTTGTGTGATGGCATGATGGACAAGTTTATGTCCACCTATTTTTTGCTTCAGTTTCTGTACCAGTAAATTGGTCACAACCCCATTACAGATGGGCATTTTGGTCAAGCTCCATCTTTCTTGGTAAACAGACATTTTAAGACCCTTGGAAAAGAACGTTCTTGGGGTTTTACCCATAAGCTTAATGCTGTCAGGCAGTTCTGGGAAGGCTGCAGAGAGAAGGTGTTTGGGAAGCTCAGTTCACAGAAGCAAAACTGTTTTGTCTGTGTTAGCGGTGAAGTCAGGCCCTGGTGCAGAAAAACCAGGAGGTCTCTGCTTCCTGGCTTAAAGGCAGCGTGAGCCTTGGGTCTCAGAACAGTACAACACTGGCTGCATTTCTAATTAAAAACAAAACAAAACCAAGCCCAGCATTTTGGGGGATCAAATTTAACTTTTGCTGCCTATTTCATATTTGCCTTCTTGTTTTGCTCCTCAGCAAAACTGAAGACTACCTAATTAGCTGCAGCTAAATGTAGCTTTTCATGTATCTTCAGGGAGCAATTAAATTTATGCCTGTCTCTTTTTTAGATTGACAATCCTGCCAGTAATTTGTGCCATTCAGACTAAAGTTTGACAAGATAAGTCTTGCAGGAATTTGTTAGGATGAAAGTATGAAAGCAAGGATATCACTCAGAAGAGACAGATGCCCCTGTTCTGCTCAGTGCCCTGAAAGAATTTCAGATCTTTACAGAATTTCAGATCTCTCCTTCCCATACGTGAAAAAAAGTCCCAGCTTTAGTGGTGCAGTTAAAAAAAAGCAGAGTCATGTAGTGAAGATCACTGCTCTGGTGGAATTATGTGTATGTTACTATTGAGTGAGGTCCAGTCTCAGGTATCAACCTAGCTTTCATCAAAATTTAATGTTGCCCTGATCTCACAAGTGAGCTTCATTGTTTAAAATGCCTGTTAAATTCTTACAGGTTGCCTAGTCCTCTTCTTTAGTGGAGATTGTGTCTTATCTCCACTAAACTCAACAGCAACATTAAATTTAAGACTGGTTGGCAGGACTGGTGCTTTACTTTGGCAGCTTAATGAAAATATTTCAGGCACTGGCCTGTATTGAAGGCAGGTGGAAACAGACTTGCAAGGGCTTTATGCAAGGCCTGTTCATATGAAAACTTGAATTAAATATAAATTTTCTTTTGCAACTAAGGCTTTTGTCCTACAAAGCTCCTTGACTAAGCAAGAAACAGCAGCTTTTCCTTGTACTAGGTGCTTCTGATGACAAACAAATGGAAAAGGTGTTAGCAAGGAGAAAAAGGAAAACTTTCAAACTTTAAAAAAATTGCCTTTCAGAGGAATTCTCAGTTTTCAGCTCTCCTTTCTGTTTTCTCTTTCAGACATGTCTAAGAAAAGAGACTATGTCTTCCAATTATCAAAAAAAAAGAGCAGATATGAAACACATGGTCACCCTCATCAACATACATGAAATGACAACTTTCCAGGATTTAAACGGCGACAGCATTTGCAAAAATGAGCTTACTTCAAGTTCTGTCTAAGCTGACGTTGATGGCACCATGGGCTCATCGGTAAACATGACACAAGCTGGATGGCTGAGTAGTAGGGAGAGGAAATAAATGCTAATGCATGGCCTCTTCAGAACAGCCTGGGAGTGTGGGTGACCTGTCAGTGATCTGCTTGCACTGGAGAAGCCTTCCAAAAACACTGTTATGCACTACAGTAACTTTTGGGAGTTAGGCAGCTAAGAAATACCATCACAGCTACACAGCGGTGTTATGATGATGTTATGAAGTTGACATCAACTTTACTGCCATCTGCTGCACAGGTCTCACATACCTGCTATGTGAAGGACAGGTTACAGGGAGGCCACGGCAGTGCAAAGCCAAGGAATTAAGCTCTTCACTGAACTAATAGGTCTCATCCTTCAAAAGCTAACACAGCAGGTGCTGCAGTATGGAAAGATAAGTGTGCGGGTCTGCCTCTGCTCCAGGCTCTGAGCCTGGTTCTGTATGGAGTTCCCTTACTGCAAATGGGATGTAACTTGTCATGTGATGTTTAACTCAGCTGAAGAGGTAACTTCATGCTCTTGTACTGGGTGAATCAAATCAACATTCACTTTTAAATCTGAGAGTGACAGGTGGGCTGAAATGTAAGAAGGGAGAAAATATTCTGGACTGAGAGGAAATTTCTATCTCTGCAAGAGAAGTCAAGATGCATTTGCATAACGGGTCCATCAGTTATTTCCCAGAGGCATCTCCATATAAATCCGTAGGTCAATCCATAGGAAGTTTCAACAAGACTGTTAACCTTAAAGCAATGAATGTAAGAATGAAGCAGCCTTTAATATTAAGGATGTGTAAAGATGACTGATTTTGTGGTTTATAAAACATGAAGCCAAATGTATGTGACACCCATGCCAATCAAGTTACACAAGTGATGACCAAAGCCATGGCTTGGAAGAAATCAACCATCCATATCTTTGGGATGTACTAAGTCTGCTGTGAGATTTAGGAAAGGGAGATGGGGCATATGAGCACTTGATTTTGGTGCTGACAGTGAGTAGTAAATGTGGAACAAGGACATGAGAAAAGCTGAACTCAGGCACACAATATAAGAGAGAGAAGGCTTGTCCTCTTGGACCAAAGAAAGCAAAAGAGATTATGAATGTGAAATGGAGGAACCTCCCCTTATCAGGCAGCTGGTGCAGAAAATGAAGCAAAAGGAATCTAGAGTGACTGTGGGTGTTTATGCCACCACATGAGAATTTGAGACAAAACATGAGAATTTTGAAACACTACAGAACACAATCTTAAAATAAAATTGAAATAATCCTTATAAACTGCAACATTAGGATTTTTAACGCAGTTTGGAATTCCAGGCTGTGACAAGGATGCTCTTTCTGTAATCTGTGACTAATTTTGAAGCACTGATGGGAGGTTGTGGAGTCTCCTTTTCTGGAGACATTCAAAACCTGGCTGGATGTGTTCCTGTGTGACCTGCTCTAGGTTGTCCTGCTCTGGCAGCGAATTGGACTAGATGACCTTTCGATGTCCCTTCCAACCCCCTAACATTCTGTGATTCTGGGAAAGTACTGTGCATCAATCAGCAGTGCCTCTGTGAGCAGGGTTAGATGTCTCCATTGATGGAGTCCCAGGGGCTAGTGACCAGAAGAATGGCTACAAGGGGTATACAATTTACTTAGAGCATGGTAAATTAATGCCACATTTGCTTTTTTATAATCGATTTTTACATATAAATGTGTGTAACGTACTTGAAATAAAAGTTCAGAGATAACCTGCCATTTGTTTTTGTGTGCCACATATGGCAAATAAACCCAGAAATACTCCGTATCAATTGCATTTTATTTTACAACCAACATAATTACATCAAATAATGTAGATGCCTGATCCAGCCTCTTCTGCGGGAGAGAGCATGTATGTGTGTATAATTGATTAAGCAATAGATAATTGCATGCATCTAAGGAACTAATTTTTCCTCAAAATTTCACTTTCTGTCCCAAGTACATTCTAAACCACCTGTTCCCTACTGACAGGCAAGTCATTAAGGAAAATACAAGGGTGTTTCAGTCTGCCCATAGTCACTCTTAAACATGATGCACCATCATGTAGGTTTAGATAGCAATAATATGAACTAAATATGCATGTGTAATATCTGACCTAGGGCACACTGAGCTTCTCCATTTGGTCAGAAAGACTTAATACCTGACAGTCGTGGGCTTTTGCTTACTTTTTTATTATTATTAAGTGGTTTTTGGGAGAGCAGACAAGAAGAGGAAGAGAAACTTCAGTTGAAAGGGATTTATAATTAATCAGCAGCAAGGGCTGAAACACTTTTAAAATTATTTCTTCAGATGTTTAAATAGGATCAGATCAGATAGGACAGAATGAAAAAAGCGATTTGTGTGAACAACTATGCCCTTTATTTTTTCCCCAAGCCAAACTCTCTGCAATAAAGAAGATTGGGCCTGATGCAACAACACTGGGAGTAAAGTTTCAGGCTCAGAAGTTTCAGGCTGGTCGATTCTGGGGTTTTGCTGTAGGCCCAGCTGTGGAGTAGAAGTGATCGTGTTCAAGGACACTTAATTGTGTTCAAGAGTTTAGAAGGAGTAAGCAGTGAGAGAGTCTTATGCCAAGATGCTTGACTGAATCACAGAACCGGAGAGAAACAGGCAACGTCCTGAAATGATGAAGGCCCCTGCATATCTGGGGTGTAAAGGATGCAAAAAAACTGTTGTGGCATTGTAGGACAAAAATTAATATAGCTAGAAACATTATGAATGAGAATCAGGCAAGTGAAAGATAAAAGCTCATATCACACAGCAACTTCAGCACTAACAGGGAAGAAAATAAACAGATAAATAAAATTTCGCATGTTGGCTGAAAATCTTACACAATGAGCTAAACATTTTCCAGCATGTTCTCTCAGAAGAGAGAGTCTTTTCCTTGCTATATGGACCTATTCACACTTCAAAATTACTGACTCAGCTAGCCCAGCATAGAGGGAATGAGCACATGCACATGTTCTTTAGACTTTAACACTTCATTATTAAAGGGAACGTGTTGTGAATTGCACAATCGAGATGCTGTTCTGATTATACAGATTAGTTGCTTTGTTGGACAGAAAATATTGCTTTATTTTCCACCACCCTTCTTATTATCAATGCTTTGGGTTTTGTAAGATTGTATAAAAGCAGATGTGCATGCTAGAACCATTCTTGTAACTTTCTCACAATACTTCTTATAATCAGAAATTCAGTTAATCTCAATAAATCCAGGAGCTGGGAAATACCACAATCTTAGTTTTATAAATAAAAGCTAAGACACCTGGAAATCAGAAAGCTCCCGAAGAAGTCTGGATCAGAGTTGGGAAGAGATACGAAGTTTCCTGACTCTCCTCTGGGTGCCTTCACCTCATGCGCTTCCTTGCTAATATTTCTTGTGAGTTTTGTAACTTTTTCATTGATTTTTTTTCCCCTCTGTAATCTGCATTTTTTACTGCTTTGTCCGAAGGTGAACCATCTGCATTCACAGATAAAAATAAGCACTATACGTAAAATTAGTCATACAGAGCGAGTTTGCACACCTGTGATTAAGGAATATACAGAGAAACACTGCATCACATGGGGAAATTACCCCAAAGAGAAATTGCAACAGTCATACACTAAAGCTAAATGAATATCCAAAATGGCAATGAGGGAAAGCTAAAGGACATAATCCATAAAATGCTGAGTGCATGAATTATAGCCGTTAGCTAAGCCTGATTTGTGTGGCTAGCACTTACACAGCAAATAACCCAGGCTGGCAGTGACCTTGGCAGCATTGCAACAGTAGTATTTCCTGTAAAGGCTGAGCGGTTTTCAACCTATTTCTCCTGAGCAGGAGCTACAAGCACGCTTGTCTTCAACAGCATTCTCCAAAATAATCCTCAGTATGTGCCTGTGAATGATACAGACAGAATACAGCGCTTTGGGCATGCCAAATGCCTTGCTCCTTTCTTTCTTCTGTCCTTGATGACAATGTTTTGGAGAGCATAAAGCACGTTTCCGTGGTGCACACGTTCTTCCTTTCCCCTCTCAGTGCACAGCCAAGCAGCAATGCAGTGCAGAGGGGATCTGGTTCCAAGTCCATTGAGCAACTGCAAGTATTTAGTGACCTTCTCAACCAATACGTCTGCTCCTTGGGAACTGCAATTGATTTTCCTCATCTCTGTACCAAGACAATGCTGTAACACTATGTTACAGCTACATAGTTAAATTGGAAGTGCTTTCCCAATACCTCCTTTTGAAGTAAATATCAGTTGAACCCCTGATTCTTAGCCATTTGTGGAACAAACTGCTGGGGAGATTAAAGAGTTACAAATGAATGCAATTCCAAATTTTTCAGTTGATGGTCTGTTCTCTCTTCACTTCTCTGCCAAGACTTGTGTTTGGAGTACTCTGCTTTTTGCTGACTACAGCTGATATTACTTCTGTGTAAAGCTGTGAGAAGATTGCTGTTAACTCTCTGGGGCGCTGATGTAAATCCTGAAAAATCCACCAAGGGAATGGGTGGTGGCAGGACCGACACGGGTCGTTGCAAGGAGCGGCGGGTCCTTTGAAGGCTTCGTTTTACATCCAAGCCATATGAGTCTTCCCACCCTTTGATGGAAACGCTTGCTACAGCCCTGTGGCTGAGTTATAAGTGCATCTGTTATGCTGCAAATGGGCAGCCTGGGCTGATTTTAAGCATTGACTCTGTTACAAGACAGATGTCACAACCAGTGCAAAAAAAACCCGAAACAAACCCATAATGAAACAAAACCAATAAACCAAACCCCGCAGACAGATTGAATGCAAGGGGCAACAGCTAAGAGAAGAGACAGGTCCTAAGGGAAACAGGGATTGCACAAGCCCTGTGCAAAAATGGGCTTTGCTCTCTGCAGAGTCTTTCAGTTGCTTCTGTGAAGGGAAGCCTGAAGGTTGTTATGTTTGATTGTTTTTAAAAACATTTGCACTGTGTGCTTCGGTTTCTCTATCTATAAATGGGAGCAAATGAGTTCGAGTGTTGTCTTGCATGAGAGGCAGGGAAACTGGCAATATTTACACCTTATTGTCTACTTGGAGCTGAGGGGAACTTTATACCCAAGCTGTCCTTCAGGGGGGAGGAGGCTGGAACTGGTGGACATTAATATTAAGGGAAAAAAGACCTTGCTGAAGAGAAATCACATTAATAAAAACTGGTAAGAAGAAAAATACAGGAGTCTCTGCAAACGCTGGGGTCTAGACCAAGCACCTGTAACACAAATGTGTGACAGTTTCCACCCACTCCCTTTTGCTATTTTCATCCCGTCTGAATTCCAGATCTGCCAATTCACTCTCACATCTGTTCTCATCTTGGTATCAACACCGATTTAATCGCATTCCTTCCATCTACTGAGCTGGAAGTGTAAGGTTATGTACAAGCCAGGAAGAATTAACCCCTTCCCTTCATTAACACCAGCTAGCACGCCTCTCTTGCAATGGGGCTGGTGGTGTTTGGGTGGGCAGCCAAGCTGATGGGGCTGTGTCAGCTCCCCAAACAGAGAGTGTGCTGGGTTAGCAGCTGAGTGTGCTGGTTATTACTGCCGGAATAACCTTGTAGGTATGTACTGAGCACAAGAGGTCTGGAAGGCCAGCAGCATCTGGGGAACCTGATGGGGTACATGTGGGGCTACGCAGCCAGCAGATCAAGTAGATCCCCTTACCTAGCACTCCTTAGACCACACCTAGATATCTTGTCCAGTTCTGGGCCCTGAAAACTGTCCACAGCGCAGTCAGGGCTGAAGTGCTTGCCCTGTGAAGAGAGGCTGAGGAACTGGGGTTTTTTCAGCATGGAGAAGAGATGGGTTTCGGAACACCTAAGAGCAGCCCCACCAGTACCTATGTGGAGGCTATCAAGAAGACAGCGATGCATGGTGGGAAGATGACATGTTTGAAAAAAGCATAGTTCAGAAGAGAATATAATTTTCCCCATGAGGACAGCTGAGCAGTGGAACAGGCTGCTCACAGAGGCTGTGCAGCCTCCATCCTTAAAGATTTTCAAGACCTAACTGGATAAATCCCTAAGCAACCTGGTCTGATCCCATATCTAACCCTGCTTTGAGCAGGAGGTTGCTCTAGAGACCTCCTGAGATCTCTTCCCACCTCAGTTATCCTATGAGTCTATACTCTTCATGGTCAGAGAGCAGTTATTTAACACTTCAAGATGTCCGTCCTAGTATGAATGAACCACTCCAAGACATCTGCTCTCTTCCAGTAATGACCAAAGGTATCTCACATGAAATTTGTAGACTACGGTATGAAAAGTAGCTGTGGGATAGAAGAAGAACAAACAATGGACAATTGTGTGCCTGTCTCGGTTTAGTGGTCAGGGTGAGCCACAACACAGAAAACAGAATTACTCTCTATTAATCCTCTCCACCATCCTGGGCAAAGATAAAAGGGGAATAAGGGAGAGAGACTTAAAGGTTGGAAGTGAAAACTAAAATAGGTTTAATAGGGAATGTAACACATGGGAGAAGGAACAAATACGTATTTACAATAACCAGTCTCAGTGATCACTGATGTAAATGTCTGAAAGTCCCTTGTGGAAGAAATCGACTCAGGAAAAGGGTCCAAAGCTCTTCCCAGCACCTGATAGATTTGGATCCTGCAGAGCATGTGGTGAGCTGATGACAAAGAGCAGGATCCTCTGAGATGACTGAGTGCAGAAAAGCGGCAAGGAAAAAGGGAGCATGAAGGGCCAGACATCCTGGCTTTTATAAAGCATGCCAGGAAATGGGGGGAATACAGTCCCCCCTGTTCTGTTCCCCTCCCTGGATCCCTCAGCGTCCTAAACACCACCCTTCCTCTAGGTCCTTGTATTGATACCATAAATTTTGTCTGTGCCCCCTCAAACCTCTAAAATGGACAACTAGTCCTTATCCATTGGTTAAAGGGTAATAAAAATGCAGGTCAAAAATGCAGTATTTTTTACAAGAAACTTGTTTTTTTTAACTCCACCTCTTCACTCGAGGACAAGTGCACAAGGATACATGGAACACTATCAGACATTCTTCTCTGTGTTCTGGCTTTTCTCAATATGAAATACTTCTGGTGACCTTTGCAGAAATTCATGATCTCCAACACGTATGCACTTGAATTTTGGAATTGTTCATAACATGTGACATTTAATAAAGACAAATTTTTGTCTGCCTCCCATCCCTGGATCTCAGAACTATATGACAGCAATGGGCAAGTGATTGCACACACACAGGCTCATGCAGTCAAGCATATGGTCTCATCATTTTCTGGTCTGTGCAGCACTCAGCCATGCTAAATTTTACACATGGATAAGAAATAAAAAATGAAAAATTCCAAACCTGTGGCACAATGTGGTGAATGAGCCAGCCTGCTGTTTGCAAGGCAAAGATACATTTCCCACACTGGGCTGGTCTAAGCAGCTTTTGTCCTTGCAGACATCAGGGCTCAGGAACTGCTGCTTGGTGGGGCAGTTCAGTGGGAAGGTCACTGCTGGTGGAGCTGGAGCCAAGCTGCTCTCCTGGCTGGGAGAGGCAGCTCCCCCTTTTCCGCACTGTCTCACAGTTCCCATCCTTGGGCTTGCAACTGTGACCTTGACTTGGTAAAACATGTGATCCCAGCTCAGATGCCGGGACCTTTCTGCTGCGAGACACCAGTCCTGAAGACATCCTTCAGCTAAGCCCCTCTAGACTTGCCTCTCACAGGTCCTAAGTTACTGAAGAACTCCTTATCTCTGTCATACTTGCTAGGGGTAGTAGCAGGAAGCCTATGTTAAGGACTATGAAGTGCTCTTATATTATGGTAAGTGCCCAGGATAAACAGATGATTTGTGTGGGACTTTTTGGAGGCTGCTTGGCGCCCATGCAGAAATGAGAGATTTACATACTATAGTAGCACTTTTGTTAAGTGCACAGAGCAGTGTCTACAAGCAAAGCAGGTTGCTAGGCCCTCTGTCCTACTTACTATGCAATTCAGTCAAGTGGATTAAGATCCAGGCAGTTCTGGCTGGCTCACTACACTCTGCTTAAAATAGGGACTGGTTAAAGTGCTCCTTCCCTTGGTGAAACAAAAAGCCACTCCCCTAATCTCTGCCCCCCAAAACCCACCCAACATCAATAAAACAAGACAAGCAATACTCCTACAACATTTAGTATGTTCCTAAACAATAGGATTTGGCAAAGTTTGCCATGACTCTAGAATAAGATTCTCTGCTCAGCTCATGCTTCCTGTCACCTAAGCAGGTGTCAAATCTCCTGGGTTTGTCTCCTCACAGCTTCTCTCCATTTCACTCCATCTTAACAGCTGTAAATGTCTCTGGTAAATTGTGCTAGTACATTTCCATTAACATTAGCAAAAGGAAAAAAAAATGTCAACTCCGCTGACAACTATCGGTGTATGAAGATTAATCTTTATATAGCATGCAGAACGTGGATCTGTTCTACATCTTCCAGTACAGCCCGTACTTTGTTTCTACTCCTTCTCAACAATAGCTTTCATGCAGGAAAGAAAAAAAATTAAATAAAACTCACTGTATTTCAGCATTAATATCTTCACACTCTATTCTCTCAGGCTTCACAATTCATGCTGTAGTCGGCAAACTACTTCTCTTTCTGCTAGCAGCACAGGAGATAAGTGGACTTATTCACACCAAATTCCTAGGAAAGAAAAAATACAGCTTCATTTGGCCTTGAAGAAATACTCACAGGCTTAGCTTATTTACAGCTCATAACATAGAAAGAGTTAGAACTTTTGTCATATTAAATAGCAACACACAACTGAATGCACAGGAGGCCTACCCTGACATAAACATGGTGGCATGGCAAGCGTTAAAGCTTTGTGTATGGTGAATTAGGGCTTTGAAAAACATCTCAGTTGGGAGCAATTTTGGAAAATTTTGAAACATGAACTACTGACTCTCCTTCTCCTCCCCCCTCCAAAGTAGTCTTTGAGGATAGGTCATTTTGGAGAAAAAAAAAAGAAAAAATAAAGCATCGACACTTGACATACTCAATCCATCCATAAACGTAAACATGCCTGAACTGCAGTTGGATTTTTCTTTTACTAAAGAGCATGTGGAAGCAATTACCTGAATGTAAATGTGATAAAGAATGGATGAAATGCAAACCAAATGATGCCTTATTACTTAATATAAAGAGACTGTTCTGCGAGATCAAAGTTGTGCAGCACAAAACGTAATGGGCTTCACTGGAGAGACAGGCTTCAGAGATTTGTTTAAAACATGGCTGCATTTTGATGAAATGCTAAGTAGACAAAATTGGGGTAAGTTTACAGAGTTTCCCAGAACCTGACCTATGATCTTCAATAACATCTTTTCTCTCCTCCCACCTTCTCCCACTCTGTGCCATTCCCAGATGCTGTGAGGGTGGTAAGGAGAAACTTCCCTGGCTTAGCTGTGGCAAGGAACGACAGCTACTCTGTTCTAAGGTGTGAAAAGAGTGTCACCACTGGCACCCCCTGAGGACACCAGAAAGGGCAAGACCTCACTACCTCTGTCTGGCACCCATTGTGCACGCGGCTCTTCACACGCCCTGGCCATTGCTCCATGCCCAGTCACTACCTCAGAGCATATTTGTCCTTTGAATCACTGTAAATCAGGAAAGACAGTGAGATAACTACTCCCAGGAACAAAAGAAGTGAAGCAGGGGAGTAATGTCGAGACTAATTTCTTCTGTGGTCTTCCTACCACAGACCATTTAATGAAATACCCTTCCTATCAAAAGCCTGCTTTGTCCTCCACCACTGTGTCTTACTTTGCTGTCAATTTATAGCAATTTATATTTTTCAAGAAGCTGTATGCAACAAACAAGAAGAAGTTATGCTAAGAACATGGGGTAGTGGTTTCTGCAAAACTCCACAACAACATCTGAACTTGTCCTCTTGGCCTTGCCTTGACTCCCACGTCCCCTCTGCCCTGGGAGCTGCTGTTTACTGCTTTTGTCCAACTGTTGTTTCTGGTCATGTAGACCAGGCCATCATCTTTGTCAGAAGTCTATAAAGTATCTAACACAATGATTGATAGTGCTGGGTCCTACCATAACATAAATCAATGAGCAATAAAGTTAAGTATCCAAGTCACACTTAGAGAAAGTGACCTGACATTGGACTGTAAGCATTAATTAAAAATAAAAAATAAATAAATAAAAAAGGCACATTTAACTAGGAATGTTGGATGCTGAGTTATCAAAAGAATTGAAAAATAATGCAAGTTAAGAAGAGCATGCACAGAATCAGTGCTGCCTATCTCCCACAGCTTTAGCTCTTTTAAAAAAATCATATATGTTAAACTCCCAAAGAGAGTATTCCTTTGTTTTTCAATTACATGCAGTAATGGGGAGCATTTTGTGGATGAGTCTGATGCTTATGTCTCCAATAAAACCCAGGGTACTGTACCTCATTTGTGCTTATTTAAAAACCTCGGAAAGTAAAAAAACAAAACAACACAACAATATTATTATTGAATCAGACGTTTTCCCTTCTCATCAGTGAAGAATTGTTAACCATTGTTATTGGAAACTTGTTAGGCATCATTTTTGCAGTGGCCACAGTGTTCAAAGCAGCTTAGGGAGCAAATATAAAACACACTTGCAACCTCAGAGAACACAGAGTTTACAGTGGCTTTGATCATACAAACACTAATTCTTTCATTTTAGAGGGGTTATTCACAGGAATAAATATTAAAATGATACCAAGCATTTGCAGTGTCAGATCATAATTAGATGTGAACATGATGTTGCAAGACAGAGGAAAGACGGAAAACTGTGATGACCAATTACAGCTCACCTGGATGAGCCATGTTCCCATCCTGATGCTGTAGCAGCTTTTCTGGTTTCCCTTCTCTTCTCCAGCTTGCTTGGAGGCAGAAACCAGAGAGAGGAGAGGAACTAGATGAGGGCCAGGGCCAGGTTTAAACTGGCAGCACTGGTATGGCAGTTCAGGGTAACGGTAGCGTGGCAGAAACAACCATCACCTGAGATGTCCCTGTGCTTACAGCAGTAATTCAGCTTGCAAATATGACCTTAAATTTGGAAGTGTTTGATAATTCCTCTCCACCATTATTCATATCTCCCCCCTAATTTAACTCACAACCAGACAAATGAAGGGTTTGAGGCTACTCCTGTGCTAACAGCTGAGCAACTAGTCTTTCACTGCAACGGGAATGGTTCAGGCCAACACCTCCCACTGGAGACCAACACTGGGTTGACAGCTCCTCGTTAGCTCATTAGCTTCATTACCTGTGGGTAACGGTCAAGTCAGAATAATTTGCTGCTATGTGAATTGTATGCTTGGGAGCTCATTTTGTGCCCTGCAGAGCATCAGACGTCCATCATTTCACTGACTGCTCGGTTTTAGAAATAAAACCTACCATGGCTGGCACACAAGCTGACTCTGAGGGACGTGCCTTGTTCAAAACATGCTGCGTGGTCACTCTTGTACTAGTGTAGCCTGGTCTCTTCTTCACCATGGGGCCATATAAAAGCAGATCCTCAGTTTCTGAGGATTTTTTTTCAAATTTTATTTTGACATTTCCTTTAAGCTTTAGATTTTCTCTGAATTAATACTTGGGCTGGGAGGTTTTTGTTACTCTTCCAGGATTGAGATGTCAGGGATTTTAGTGAAAGGGTAAGATGTTAGTTGTGGGGATGGAGTTTAGTTTAGGATGCTGGCTACGGTCTAAAGGGGTTTATACCAATGTGTGTGGTAGGGCAGGGCACATTGATTGCTGAACAAGCCCAAATAAACAGAGACAGTATTATTATGCCATTTCTTTTAAATTCTCAGTGTGGCTTCCTGTGAGATTAATTCACGGCTTCAAATTCACAATGCTGGAACCACTCTGTGCATACAGCACCTATTAACAACCTTGACTTCAGGCAGATGTAACCACGAGTATAGTCTGGCCCCAACCTCTGAATTTCATAAGAGAATAAGGGGTTTAATTAGGAAGATAAGAAACCGAAAGGCTCCTAATGGCAGGAGCTGGAAGACCCTACATGTGCAAAACATGCCAGGTGATCCTGAGTACCTCCATTTTAGCTGCCCAAACCTATAGACCCAAGGGACAGATTATTCTAGGTGTTTTCTCCCAACAACAGCTGATGTCCCTGTTTGGGGGACCTGCATCACCTGATGGATGGTTTCTGCATTATCAGTTAATGATTGCGCTGACAGTCCAGGAGCCAAAGCAAGGTCTGGAGAGAAGCCTCTGCCTGCAGCAGACCCGCTCCAGAAATCTGGGTGCCCACCAGCATCCCTGTGAAGTGATGGTGCTTCTATTTCCCCAAGATTGGTCCTGGTGGCCCTGTTGACACCTGCATTCAGTTACTCTGCCCAGATCCAAGAGAGTGCTGGCTGGGGTGTGTGTGGATGGGTGAGGGGGCCAGGGCTGGGCACCACTCAGGAGACAGGATTTGGAGCCTCTGCTCCTCACCAAACAAAAAGCAGCAGGTTGCTGAGGCAGCTGGAGGAGGTGTTCCTTCATCCTCTGACACAAGGTATGTTTTTTTTGCATTCAGACTCTTGTACCTGGTGCTGTGGTCAAGTTAAATATTAGATCTTCTTCTTCTGCAACCAACTGCTTGTTAATCCCACGTGTGCCAAGGAGAGCTGCAGTGTCTGTCCTCCACAGCAATTGGAAATGCAATTGTATTGTGGAGAGGCAATCTTCAGTCACTTGGAAATTCACTGTTTCATTTACCTTTAAAAGCATTTTTAGGATTTTTTCAGGGTGATGAGAGCTTTCTTAAAAATATAAAATAAAATAAAATAAAATAAAATAAACCAGGCTTATCTCCAAGGAGATTTAGGAGGCAGTTTTGGGGAAAACTAATGCTGAAAGTAAGTCTCAGTTAACACCACGAGCAGGCGACAGAAGGCTGTGATGGTGCACAGGGTGCCTAGGGGTGCCTTGGGCTCCAGAACAGCTCCGTGTGACCTTTTTGGGCCATTTCACTGTTCTCATCCACTTTTTATGGCCACATCACTGCATCAGAAAGCAGACTTCACCCTGTTTAAACTTGACCTGCACTGCCTAAGTACATGAGGACATAGCCCGGTGCCTGCAACATCACAGCCACTTCCATGATGAATTGGATTTGTCAGTCTCTGGGATGTGGTCTTATAATGTGCTATATTATTAAGTTTCTTTGCCTTAAGTTGCCAGCTAATGTAATAACCTCTTTGTCTTTATTAGAAAGAGTCCCTAGCTTTATTAAGTTACATAATTTACAACCAATAGCGTAATCAATAAAACATTAACAAACATGTAACCTTAGACAAACCTCACATATTGATTTCTTTAAACTTTCTCACAAAGCCTGCTTTTGGCCAAAAAAACCCCCATTCAGTCCCAGTGGCAATTCCAAAAAACACTTAATGCATTAAGGTGTGGGTGCTGGAGGACAAATAGAATTGGCTTCCTTTGAAATAAAGCCAGCTCTCTGCTGGTCTCTGTGGCTTCACCTCAGAAAGGTTACTTTTTTCATTTTGAAAGGAAGTTCTGACTTTCTCTTCTGTGCTTCATCTTTACAAGGAAAAGACAGTAGTTACCCACACAGTTAAAAGTGAATGTAGATATTCTCTTAGCATGGACAAAAATGGATACTGCAAAACCTGTATTAGCTAATGATGGGGTTTCTCCTTGGGGTTCTCCAAGGAGAAACCTTTGGGTTTCTCAGGTGAACTGTAACTAGCTGTGATATTATCAAGCTTGACCTAACCCTGTGTCTGCATTAGGTAGGAAGTTGTGTTTAATGTCAGGCAAGCGACTGGTTTTCCCAACACAACATCTCATGTAAATATATTTCCCCAACCGTAAAAAAAGCTTCGGTTGTCTCTTGAGTGCAGTTTAGTGGAGGATGCCTATATACCTGCAGTTATGCTTTTGATGCAATCAGGAAAGCTGGTATTTATTATCCCTACCTCTCTATTTTCAAGCCTGTGGAAAAAAAAATCCGTCATACACTGTTTGCCAGGGAATCTATGTGCATTATCATGCAGCAGAATTGCACCAATGATAATTTCACAGGTAATTTAGAAGCAGACTGGAGGAAGTAGCATGAAAAGCATCACAGGGAACATTCCCACACAAGCAAGGAAGTAGAGCAGATGTGCATCTGCTCCATCTTCAGTTTCAGTGATTTGGTGAAAGTGCACACATAATTTCTGAAACAATTAAGTGCTTAATCTCTTTGTAACCTATATCCTCGAGCGGTACATTTATGTAAGGGAACTTTTATGGACTTTGCTTTTCTTTAAAAACAGAACCATCTATTCATTTTGTAAGACTTTGAAAGGTTTCCTTTTCAAAAGGGATGCAGGGGAGATGGAGCAATACGGCTTCCCAGCAAATGTTGGGGACTAGTGTGCAGAGTTCCCACGTCCCCTTTGGAGACTTTATCATTTAACAGCCACAACTCCCCTTTATTAGATCACTATAAAACAAGTGCCTGGAGGGAGTCAGAAATGAATTGAATTTTGTAGATTTAAATGATTGTGTGGGACCTTTTTGGTTTAATATATACCCTGGAGAGGTTTGCTACTAGAACTTGGGAACTTTATAATAAGAATAATTTCTTAGCTAGAGATCTTTATCTTGTTACATTAATGATTCACTGGGGGGATATACTGGAAAATGAAGGGAAATTTTTAAAAAGACTATTAGATCAAATGTTCTTATGGAGACACGTACAGAGATGGTCAACAAAGATTTATAGGCTGGTGAGATAAGGAGTTTACTGCCTTTGTGCTGTATGTAGAGGGCAGCCAGCTGCTTCAGACTGAGGTCCTATCTGCACTTGCTCGGTGTTTTCTCTAACTCACCATCAGTAGGCAACAAGGCTTTGTGGGCTACCTCCTACTTGTGCACTGTGAAATACACATGCAGTGAGGGAATTCACATTATGGCGGTTGCAACTACCTTAACTTCTATGGTGTGGGCCAAACTCTCCATCCAGACCCATTTTTTACATGGTTGCCTTTATCCCAGAGGGTTCGCAGCACTATTTCCCAGCTCTATCTCTGCCATGTCAGTCCCCGCACGTATTGTGTGATCTCCAAGGATGTGCCATTTGCAGAATGCAGATTCTGCTCATACTCTGCCCATGCAAAACATTTACCACATTTCTGTCATTTATAGTTGCCCCTGTAAAGGGCTTTGAAAGCTTGTTTCCTGTACCACGTGGTTTTACCTGCCATTGCAACCCATCAGTTTTAATAGTAATATCAGGAAATTGCAGGATCAACTACAATCCCCACGGATGAAGCTAAGCATCCAAAAATAACAAGGCAATTAGGAACATGCAGAGTGGCATTTTAGGCCCGAGGAGGGTGATTTTTTCATCCAGCTAGGATGACTTCCCATTGACAGTCAATAGAAATGAAAATTAAACAGCCCTGTAGCTTTTGCAAACCCAAATTGTTGAAGCAAACATGGAAAGAAATGGGGAATGCAGAAACATGCACCTACACTTTGCTATCAAATCTCCATCAAGATCTGAGAAGAAATTGCTAATAATTGATATATTTATGGTCATAGCCAGTGCCTGGAGCTTCAGTGTGACAGTGGGGAAAGAGAAAGCATGCTGGCTGCTGCTTGGCAGGAGCTGCAGAGAGAGTGGTAGCCACCAGAGATGTCCAAGAAGCCCTGTTCAGCCCATTCACTAACAACATCTGCTCCTACTTCTGTAAAAGTGTGGGTGTTGTCACAAGAGCTGCACACCAAGCACTCCTTGTTCCCTTCTTTGCTGTTGTTACCTCATCCCTGTGTCCATGACGGATGAAAGGTCCCTTGGCCACTTCATCTCTCCTGTGCACAAATATCTCAAGATAGCTGTAAAGAACTCCAGGGAGAGTTGTGGAGGAAAAGAGCCCAAGGCTAAATTCTGCTGCAACACATAGGAAGAGAAGAAAATCTGTAGTGCTCCTCTGTAGCTCAGTGGGAGCTGAGGAATCCCATACCTTTTGGGATCAAGCCCCTTGAGAATGATTTGGGGATAATCCTGGACAAAGAGCCCTCCACACTTAACATTTTTGTGAAGACAGAATGAGAGCATTGTGAAGAGTGTAACATGCACTTTACTCAGTATAGATCTGGGAAAAAATGTCAAAGGAAGTGAATTTAAATTCTTCTAAATGCAATTAGAGGTGACAAGATTGCTCATGGTGAGAGACTGCGTTAAAGCAAAAGTTAAAAGTTCCCATCCAGTTCATAAAGCCTAAGGTAGCTATTGGTAATATGAATTAAATTAATCAAAATGGGTAAAAGCTAATGGTCCTCTTGGGAACAAAATTATCTCCTTAATGAAAGAAATGGAGTTCAGAAATTATAATAGAATATTAGCAGATGTGCCCTTTGGAAATTATAAATTTGCAAAATCCCCTTATGTAGATATTAGTTTGAGTCAAATTATCACTAAATCTGACCCTGGAGATGTGATGTGAATACGCGCACCACGATCTGCTCAGGAGAACCTGGAATCCTTTGTCAGCAGTTTTGCTGAGCTCGGTTGGGTGTCACAGGGCGCTTTACCCAAGTTAGCAACAAGACAGTCAAAACCCAAAACTTCTATGTGCAATCTGACAAGCTCTTGCTAACGAGTCCTGCTGGCTCTTGTGGCCTCTGGGTTGCTGAGAATAATTATCCTACAGGTGAGATTTTTAGGAATATTCACATTTCAGAAGGACGCAGGTGATCATTGTCCTTATGGCTATCCCAGGCAATAGATATTCTATTCTGGATGTGTTTTACTACTTTGAAACCAAAGTATAAACGGTTTATCAATATGGATCAGTGTGTAGTGAGGAACAAGAGACTCATTAGAGATCCAAGACATGTCAAAGTCACAGAAAGCAAACAAAATCCCAGAAAAACAAACAAACAAACAAACAAAAATATGATTAATTGCTCATGTTCAGACTATAAAGAATTTATTACATCTTTTTATGGCTTTTTCCAGACAAGAACTTTTCTTAGCCATTTATGGAAAACATAAAAGCCACTGGGAGTTAAATAGGATAAAAACTAGATTTAAATCATCCTTACACATGCTGCTCACATCAGCATACAGCTGTTTTTCAGCACTTGGAGTCCTTGAAACTTTTAAGCCATTTAGAACAGCATGTGATTGGTATGAAAAATAGCACAGGCTTTCTTTTTATAAAAAGAAATCACGCTCTGGGGTGCTGGATGTAGGGACTCCAGAAGCCAAGAAAGATGTTTGAAGTGCTTATTGGCATTCCAGGACCCAGAAAACTCTTCTTGCCTCACGCTATCTTGTAGCAATCCTGATGTCTCCATCCTGGGAACAAAAAGAGGAAGACATTCCCTCTGTTACAGATGGTTAACGTATAGCACAAAGCATGCTTGAGTCCACAGTCTGAGGGTGTAATATGCATAGTTTAGGGAATGACATCTTCCTTTTAGCTTTGTATTTATAGCACAAGCAGCGGCACTATAAGATTCCTCATACTGTCCTGCCAAAGTTGATTCAGCTCTGCTTGGACTGTCAGGAGTTTGCATGCTCAGCTCAATAAGCCACTAACCATAAAAAGATCTTGGACACAGGAAAATCCAATAGCCCCCAGGACAGTAACTCCTCCCCCACCCCAAAAGGGAGCAATTCCCAGTTTGCACAAATTAAAAGGCAAACCAAATACATTAGACAAGGACAGGAAGAAAAGGAGAGGGGGAAAATAAAGGCCCAGAAGACATCATGGGCAGCTCTCATAGAAGAAATATGCTTATATGTTGTACCCTTGAATTTGTGAATGAATGACTAGGGGAAAGAAAGGCACACTTGAAAACAGTGGGATTGTGATGGTGCTTGAGATCCCGCAATGTTAGCATCGGACACAGAAATGTGTGATCCTTCGGTGCTCAGTCTAAAAGGGCTTTGCAGAGATGGATCCATGACATGATTGCCACTTTTCAGATAAGCAAACTGAAAGGTAATGAAAATAGAGTGATTTTGCCCAAATTTTAAAGAACAAGAGTCCTGTTTTTCAAAAGTCTTTCAGGTTTCAGAAGTTGACTTTATTCTGAGTTGCAATGAAACCCCCAAATCTGAAATTCCCAGCAAAGAGGAATTAAAAAAAACTCATTGTATTTCAAGTGATTGACAGGTTTTGTTCTAATGGAAATGGAAACATTCTGTTTTGACTTTGACTTTTAAAGATAATATAATGTTGCATCAAAAAAGCTAATACAAAGTAAAAAAAAAAAATCAAGCAGAAAGTTGTTTCAAAATAAAAAATACAATGAGATGTTTCAACACTACCTTGCCAGTATTTTTTCCACTGATTTTCTTCCAGGAGTCTGCTGAAAGCAATCCTTTTTTGCAGTGTTTTGATTTCTGATGGCAATGTAGTTTTTTTTCCTGTTTTTTGGGTTTTTTTTCTGACCAGCTGTACCAAGAACAAAACTCTGACAGCTCACTTCACCCTCTAAGGATGCGTTTTACATGTAAGAATATTTTAATACAAGAAGTATTTTCCACAGAGTATTGAAACTGCCATATTGAGTCTGACCTGAAGTTAAATCAGGCCAGTGTGTCTTAGTCACTGATAGTCCTGAGTTGCCTAATCTGTTTTTGAAGCTGTTTTTAGTTGACATCTGCGATGTTCAGTGACAAAGAGACCCACAGTTTAAGAGTTTATATATGCTATGGAAAAAAATGCTTTTGTTTATTTCAGTCTTGCTGCTTCATTGTTTTCATTGGGTCCCTCATGGGTCTTGTACTGACAGAAATAATGAAACATCATTCTCCATTCACCTGCTCCACATCACTCTCAAATTTGTAGACTTCTTTGATAGTCTCCCTCAAAAGTTGTCTCATATTTTATTATCCTGAGTAATTTTATCTTTTCTACAGAATTTGTCACTTTGTGATCCACCAGCTTTGCTAGAAAACACACAAATACACAGAACAGTAAGAACTTTGCTGCCTGGTAACTTCTCTCCCTGCCGTGTCCCTTGCCCCATGGACCCCATGAGATCCTCCTTTCCTTAAAAACCTGTGGTGAGAGATCTTGTCAAAAGAATTGGGAAATGTGAGTTCATTACTTATCAGCTGGATCTCAGTTATTCAGGTAGTTGCTAGCTCCTCCAAGTCTCTCTGACATGTTTTAAAGGTAAGAATACAAAATCTGTGCAGTTCTTCCCCAGCAACGTGCATGTATTTTTGTGTCTAAGAATTCTGTTTATGATTGTTTCTACAAATTTGACTTGTGTTTAACAGAAATTTACTGATCTGTAGTTCCCAGCAATGCATACAGTCATTACTAAAGACTGGTGACACATTTGTCACTGTACGTTATTCTGGGGAAAAAATGATTAGTTGTTGAATAATTTCATATATGAATTCCCTTATAACTCTTCAATGACTCCCTTATAACTCTACAATGACCTCTGTCTTGTGATTCATGCAGCAAATCCTTCTACTGACACTTCTGTTTTAGATAGCTCCTTAGGGTCCTCAGCATCAAACATAGTTATGGTGTGAGACTTTCTCACAGGTAGAGAATAGTGAGACCAATAATTCATTTCCTCTTTCCATGATGACTTTCTTGAATACTTCTTTATCATCTGCTGGTTTCATTGGCTCTTTTCCTTTATCAAAGGTTTTGCATTTGTTATTGCTGGTTCTGCTGCCGCTATAATCACTGGTACCTTTTCTGTTCTTGCCAAAGATCTCCTGAAAATCTTTTTGTCCTGCTAACATTCACTTTACATTTAGCATTTAGCATGCAAGAATTTATCTTTTCTAGTTTTCTCATTTTAATGCTTATTTTACTTCCAAGGGTTCTGTGAAGGGTTGGTCGTGTATTTAGCATGGCATCTCTGGTCTTCTTGCTGTCTGCAAACGTTATGTGCTCCTATTTTTCTCTGCATGGGTAGCTTCAGTATTAAAGCACATTTGATGACAAATACTGAAACTTACTGTTGATATTTAGCACATGTATTAGACAAGGGTTATTTTGTGACTAGTGCCATCTGAGGAGTATAAAATGTTAATAGCTATTGGATCAGTTTATTTTTTTTGTCACCTATTAACAATTTTATTTCACCACTGAAAGCTGAGAAAGAGTAAATGCAATAAATCCCTGATAAAGCACACTTCAGTCGCCTCATCTGGTGATTTATCCTCTAATCCATAACACTCTGTAACCACCTAACTGGATTTTCCTAGTCCAGAACTCACGAGATCTAGATTATTTTCTATCTTTCTTACAAATTTCCTGTCTGTCGGTCATCAAACGACCCCATGTATCCAGTGAGAATGAGAACACTTCCTCACTTCAGAGACATAGTGTGAGAAGGTGTATGGTAACGCAAGCCATGGAGATACCAGCTCAGTTCATGCTATACTTCACAAAGTTTTTCATCTTCCCCCATCATGTGATACTTATTTTCTTCAGAGGTTTCAAAGCCTCAACTCCCTACTTATTTTGTGAAAACTTTACTTGTGGAGATGTAAGACCTAATATCTGTGAAAATGGATTCATACCTACTGTTAAGGATTGCCTACAATTTGCTGTATTCGGGAGGAGAAATCATTTTTGTTGAAATGAACAAACTTACCCTGAAGCCAGATGAGACACTGGCAACAAGTTCATACATAATAGGAAGAGTACAAGGTTTTATGATTCCTGTGAACTACCTTGAGGGGAATTGAAGAGTTTGTGAGCCTGTACTGAACCCCTGAACCATATCTCCCCACACCTGAAACATGGAGACCCCACAGCTGTGGAGCAGCCAGCCAGTTCCAAAAGAGCCAGCTGCACACAGGGCAGGTGCTCAGGCAGAGCTTAAAAGCAGACTGTAGGTAACTTTCATTTACAGCCACCTGCCAGTACCTAAGGGGTTTGTTGGAAGAAAACAACCACTGGTTCCTCCTCACCCAGGTAGAAGCTTTCCCCTTTGGCAGTATGTCCTTGCTGAGGCACCAAATAGCCCAGCATGCTCCTGCATGGGAGGTGGCAAGGGTTTCATGGGGTAACGTCTATGCAGTATGAGGCTGGTCCGATCTCTGCTCAAACTTGAGCCACCTTCACCTGCACCACAATATAAGGAGATGCCACCCCAGCTCCCCACTGCTGTGGAGGCAGTGTCTGGGATCCAGATGCTTTGGAGGACCTAGCCCAAAATTCTCATCATGGAACACTTGTCTTCACAAGCCTGAAAACTTTTAGAAGTTTGGTTTTATGTTCAATGTAACAGCAGTACTTAAAGCATTGCCTCCAAGGAGCTCTGGGTTCCTATTACAGGCTTCAAGACCTCTAGAAATTGTCTAGGTCTGATACAGGGCTGGAAGGAACAGCTAGAAGGAGTAATTTGTGGTGGAAAATGCTTGTTGTCTATTCCCATTAGAAAGAACACTGTATTTTATATATACAAAATATAAATATAAAATGTATATATAAAAGCAAAAAGTGTTTTTAAAAGGGTCAATAACTCACAGATACATAGAGAATAATTTACTAAAGTATGTGACGCTTCGTTCATCTGGAGACCCTCTGGGCAAAAAAACATCAAGGATAACAAGCATGCTAAATACTAATAGCCACAATCATAAAAAATTACATGCATGATTAAAATATCTGTTTCGAGGCACTCTTACATTTGCTAATAAAAGTCTCCTTATGAATATCAAAATACGATTTTTCCATATGAAAAGGACAAGCAGAAACCAAATGACATCTTAGCCTTATTTGCAGTGACCTTGCAAGATTTCTAAAAATCTGACCTCCCTATCTTTTAAATGCATTGAATGTATGTAAATGATTTAGATAATGATGTCAGATGCGAGGTACCAATGTTGGTTGATAGTGCCAGAACTGGAGAGAGAAAAAGTGAATTATGAACAACACTGTAACTGGATTTAGGGTGAAGTAGATCTTTCAGGCAACAGGGCCAGTGAAGAGAAAAGTCAATTTAAATTAGACAAATGTTACATAATGAATCTAGAAGCAGTGAGCCAGGGCAGTGAGAGTACATTTTCAGCAGAGGAGTAATTCAGAGTGAGCTGACCAGGAAAGAAATTTTCTCCAGAGGTTACTTCAGTGAAGCCCTCCGAGCCACCTGGCTGGAGTCGGACTCCAACACAAAAGGTAAGGGGAGATTGGATGAATCAGAGAAAAGGCTATAATTCAGGAGAAGGGATAATATTTCTGCACAAGGTGGGGCTCTTTTTCATTTGAAGCACTGTGTTTGGTCACCTTTTCACACACAAAAAGGGCATTACTGCCCTGGACAACATAGTCTCAGCCAGCCAGGCCTGCAGTAGATTTTTGGAAGATGACTTATAAAGGGCACCTGGAGTAGGGGATCTGCTTAGGTGAGAAGCAAGCCCTTTCCAGCCACCACATGATGAAAGATTGGGGCCACCCTAGCTCCCCCGTGGAAAGCAATTTGTAACTAGAGCTGAGGACCTTCTACTCCAGGCACTGTGCAGCTTGCTGCAAAGCAGCTCTCTGGGGCAGCCCTCTGGGTCTCTGATGTCTCAGACCCTAGAAACTGGAGGCTGCNATTCTCATCATGGAACACTTGTCTTCACAAGCCTGAAAACTTTTAGAAGTTTGGTTTTATGTTCAATGTAACAGCAGTACTTAAAGCATTGCCTCCAAGGAGCTCTGGGTTCCTATTACAGGCTTCAAGACCTCTAGAAATTGTCTAGGTCTGATACAGGGCTGGAAGGAACAGCTAGAAGGAGTAATTTGTGGTGGAAAATGCTTGTTGTCTATTCCCATTAGAAAGAACACTGTATTTTATATATATAAAATATAAATATAAAATGTATATATAAAAGCAAAAAGTGTTTTTAAAAGGGTCAATAACTCACAGATACATAGAGAATAATTTACTAAAGTATGTGACGCTTCGTTCATCTGGAGACCCTCTGGGCAAAAAAACATCAAGGATAACAAGCATGCTAAATACTAATAGCCACAATCATAAAAAATTACATGCATGATTAAAATATCTGTTTCGAGGCACTCTTACATTTGCTAATAAAAGTCTCCTTATGAATATCAAAATACGATTTTTCCATATGAAAAGGACAAGCAGAAACCAAATGACATCTTAGCCTTATTTGCAGTGACCTTGCAAGATTTCTAAAAATCTGACCTCCCTATCTTTTAAATGCATTGAATGTATGTAAATGATTTAGATAATGATGTCAGATGCGAGGTACCAATGTTGGTTGATAGTGCCAGAACTGGAGAGAGAAAAAGTGAATTATGAACAACACTGTAACTGGATTTAGGGTGAAGTAGATCTTTCAGGCAACGAGGCCAGTGAAGAGAAAAGTCAATTTAAATTAGACAAATGTTACATAATGAATCTAGAAGCAGTGAGCCAGGGCAGTGAGAGTACATTTTCAGCAGAGGAGTAATTCAGAGTGAGCTGACCAGGAAAGAAATTTTCTCCAGAGGTTACTTCAGTGAAGCCCTCCGAGCCACCTGGCTGGAGTCGGACTCCAACACAAAAGGTAAGGGGAGATTGGATGAATCAGAGAAAAGGCTATAATTCAGGAGAAGGGATAATATTTCTGCACAAGGTGGGGCTCTTTTTCATTTGAAGCACTGTGTTTGGTCACCTTTTCACACACAAAAAGGGCATTACTGCCCTGGACAACATAGTCTCAGCCAGCCAGGCCTGCAGTAGATTTTTGGAAGATGACTTATAAAGGGCACCTGGAGTAGGGGATCTGCTTAGGTGAGAAGCAAGCCCTTTCCAGCCACCACATGATGAAAGATTGGGGCCACCCTAGCTCCCCCGTGGAAAGCAATTTGTAACTAGAGCTGAGGACCTTCTACTCCAGGCACTGTGCAGCTTGCTGCAAAGCAGCTCTCTGGGGCAGCTCTCTGGGTCTCTGATGTCTCAGAGGCTGCAGATCCTCCCCTGGAGAGCAGTGCTTGCGCTCCTCTAAAAACCACGACGAACAAAGCCGTTTGAACCCCTTAGCTTGGAGTTTCAGAAGCAGATAGTTGAGAACAAGGGGAGATGGGACACCCAGAGCACGGTCAGTCTTTGCTCTTCTCTCCAGTCTCTGTCAGAACACTCCCAGTTTGACAGACTGTAAATACAGACACCATTATCCCCCTCCAGGTGTGCAATCAGACATTTTAACACGTGCATGGTTGTAGCACAGTCTGATGTTGGGATGTAAGGTTGGATACAAGCTCCTAGCTGCTAAGAGCTAATTGCTCATCCCCTTTAGCCCAGTCAGCAGAGACCTCTGCTAGGCAAGCCAGGGTGCAGCCAAGCATTACACTTCCAGCATATGGACCATTTGAATTCCTAGGAAAAAGAGCAGTTTAAACCACTTGGTACTCGGGTAGGATTTCTGCCATCTGGTACCCCGCATCTTCTGCTGGCAGAAGCCAAGCTGGATGCAGCTCTTAGGATAGTAATTGTAGTGTCATTTCCATGCAAATGGTTTGTAACTGGTGAGTTTGGGGCTGGCCCGTCAGAAAGCATTTGTCTTGCAAACATTTCTCCTGCCTACTGATGCCTGCAAGAAGTTTTCCACCAGAGACAGCTGAACAACAAAATTGATACAGATGATATTGCTAATAGAAGAGAGGTGGGAAGAAAATAGGACCTTGAAAACAAGACCTTTCACTATTCTTTACACCTAAGCCCCAAACCAGCGGCAAAAGGCACAGAAATTACTTTTTTCTCCCCACTTTTCTTTCCTGTCCCATATAATGTTAGGTGTTAGCCTGGCACCTGAACAACCACAGATATATCTGCATGCCAAATGACTATCACATATGTTTTACTCCAGCAAGGTATCATGGAATCTGCAGTAAAAATGCAGAGAGGGCTGAAGCTTATATAAATCCAACCACTGGGCTTTTCTGTTTACTTTTCAACTTCTGCTGCCTTTCCACTGAGGTACAGCACTGCCATTTTTATAATTCTCTGAGGATATGTTACATAAATACACAGCTTATTTAAGCAGCTCTACCATCCATTTGGAGCAGATGAAAGCTTCCTACCAGCTGGAAGGTGTTTGCTGTAACCCCTGTCCACCCGCTCTCTCTCAGCCCTTCAGAGGCTGCTGGCACAGGACAGGGAGGCACAGAGAGGGTTTTCATGAGGCATCTGGCTGAAGAAAAAACCTGTACCTTGGTGGATGCTGCAATGAGAGCAGCTGTGGTTCTGTACTCCCCTGGTGTGTATTTTAAACCCTTTGTTCACTTCCAATGAATCCCTGGATTTGTGGCTTTTGCCAATTTAAAAATCACATTAATGGTCCCTAGATGCTTTTCTTTTTCTGAGATAAGTCAAAATAAAATAAATTAAGTGATCCTCAAGCCTCCCCATCTCGAGTCCTTTCATTCAAATGACCTTAGATATCTTCCCTCATCTTCAAATATCCTGGAATAACGTGTTCTTCTGACCTGAGTCTTGTTATATTTGGTGTTATTCTTTAGAACTCAAGCTACTGGAGAATCTCAGGTTCCATTAAAAATATTTTTGAAGTAGATAAGTGGTTTTGGAGAACAGCTTGAAAGCACAATTTGAGTACATTCTACGAGATCAGCAGCCAGGTCTCAAAGTGAAGTCGCACACAGCTTTCAGCTATTAAGATGTGCTTTGCAGCAGTCTCTTCACTTCTGCAACTCCCCCTGTGCTTTGAGAAGCTGCTGTGCCTCCCTGATCCCATCCCAGCGTTCACTGGGTACAGGCAGTCCCTCCTCTGTGCTTCCCTGAGCCACCTTTGCCAGGGGAGCCACCAGCTCCAAACTCAAGCTATGAAGGCTGAGCAGACATGTGCAGCCATCTGCAGCCAAAGAAAGACACTTGTGTTCTGCTTTGACGATGCCCAGCTAATTCAGTGGTGCTGGAGAAGTCCGTGAGCATTGTGCAGCATAACCAGGCAGAGCAGTTGTGTTGCTGATAATAAAAGATTTTTTGCAGAATGGGTAATGATATGGTTCTGTCAACTCCCATGTGCAAAGCATGGGATCAGGGAGCAACCACTTGGTTTTCCAGAATAACTTGGAGAGGGAGCTTCTTGTTTGTTGGAGGTAACAGCCTTCTCCAGAAGATGAAGTTTGTAAGAGAGGAGGTGGCAAAAGTCCTGGCCTAAGGAGACCAGGAGATTTAACCCAATATTGGGGCAGTTTTGGTAAACTGTCTATCATAATACCCCTCATACAAGAAAGCCTGTGGTTATAAACAAAGGTGTTATTAAAACATTTTTCTGACCATGAATTTTTCTTTTCTAGAAGTCAATACGTTTCTTCCTCCTGGATTTGACAGGAAAAAACCTCCCAGCCCTAGTCTTGGTTTGCTCATGTTGAGACTGTACGAGTTCAGGTTCCCTATAAATGCCATACATCCAGAGCTATTTCTAGGGAGCTCTGCTAACTTTACTCTCTGAGGCCTTCAGCCCAGCCTTGATTTGCTCTGTAGAGGCACACAGCTGGCTCCCCACCTTTCCACCAGTGCTCCTTCCTGAAAAACACTGCTGCTCGATAGGGCTCGACAGCACGCTTACTGCTGGGTCGTGGGGTTGGCTTTGGCGGTTTGTGGTTTTTCCTCCCATCTTTTCTATCTTTCCTTCTTCTCTCCCCCTGTGTCAGAGTGACAGTCACCATCTCGGGGATCTGGCACAAAAGGCTGGAGCAGTGTGATGTGGCCGATACGGGCAAGACGCCAGACCATTTTGTGTAGGTGAACTGTCCTCCTAGGCTGAGACCGTCCCTCAGCTCAGACACATGCCAGCAGCCAGCCAGCCATTCCTCCACTCCTCCTCCCCTTCCCAGCTATTCCTCCCACTCAGACTTTCATGCTCAGCCCAAGTTGATTAAAATGGTGCTGTCATTAAAAGAAAAAGGGGGGGGGGGGCAGAATTTCCTTGCAGCTGCTGCTTCTTTCAGCCTGCAAGTCACTTTTAAACTCTCCCTGATAGAAAGCAGCAGTGCTCTCTGGCTTTCCTTTCCTCGCTGCTGAAGGGCTTCTGCATGCAGACTTTTCCACGCCAGAGCCATCCAGAGGGGCCTGCTCGTGATGATGAGCAGGACGCCTGTCGGCATCCTTCCCCACTGCCTCCTGATGGTTGCCCACGGCTGGGTACAAAGTGTGTGAGGTCCTGGTCCCTCAATACAGCGCAGCCCAGGGACACTGGGTGGGTTGCCCCAAGACATTGTGGCCCTGTGCAGGCCATCTGGTGGGGCGGGATGAGGTGGTGATGTCCTACCTGTTTCACACTATCACCATGGCAAAACCATGCTTAGAAGGCTGTCATCCCTCTCCCATGCCATTTCTGATATATTGAGAGGAGCACAAGTGAAACCTGTTGCTGGGAACATCCCTGAGCTCTGAGTGGGGCTTCTTAGGGAATGCAGACTTGAATCCAGATGTAGAGCACATAGCTGGCACGTGTCCTTGGATCAGGCCAAGCCCAGACCTCAGATCTGTATCATACCTCACTGTTCCCGGGGCCTGCAGAACTCAATTCAGACTTTACAGCCTGAGACATCTGCTCTTGAGTTGTTATAATGAACAAAAGAAAGCGATTCAGCTTATTGTCTCTGCTTGGCAGCAAACATCAGTCCTCTGCTCAATAGTCTGTATGAGCAGCTAGTGACTTCCAAAGAATGTAAACAAGGGAACAGGGTTGCTCTGTGTGTGTGTGTGTGTAGTGTACCATTGCTTTGGCAGTAAAATATTATGCTTTACAAATACCAACAAAATATGTCTCACAAAAATAAAAGAAAGAAAACCACAAGCATGTTAAGCCACCTTCTCAATTCTGCAAATGCTTTCACTCTACTTGTTCCTCTTCTATTTTTCACAAAGCCTTTCTTCCTTTTGTGCTGCCTCCATGGCCCTGGGTCCCTTCACACTGAAGACTTGGTAAGATTTGGTTTCATAAGGCAGAAAAGCCCTGGTGTACTCCAAAACTCACTAATTAAATGGTCTTTCAGCCCTCCACAATTTGAAAGGCTCAAAAAAGATGACAAAAATAGCAAACGACAGGTTTAAAAAACATGTGCTAACCCTTAAATCCTTGGTTTATTTATACTTCAAGGCACAGAAAAACCACATTTAAGTCATTACATGATTTAGGTTTGGTACCTTACATATGGTGACCCACATTTTTAAAAATCAATGAAAGAATGATGGTTCTCCACTTCAGGTATCTCAGATAGACCTTTGTATCCAGAGACCAGGCAGTGGATCTTCCTAAAAAGGGAAAATTTCTTTCATGAAGAGATAGCTGGCCATTTAATAAGCCAAGCTGATTAGTTTTTCCATGATTAGTCACCACAGTGTTTAAGACCAGAAATGTTATAGGATACAGCAGATAAAAGGAATGACCCATTTAGTTGTTGAAACAAGACTAACAAAACTTTTGCTGTTTCTTTGTTAATCTGTTAATAAAACATGGGTTCCTGTATATCTGTCACATGACTTGATATCTTAAAGCTGAACTTCTCAAACCATGGAAATCCCTCTTATTTCAACATTAATTTCTGTCCTCCATCAAAATGACAATTCATTCAAAATTTCTCTTAAGGAAAATTTCCAGGGAAAAAACCTTAAAATCAAATGACAAATTTCTTCTGCTGAAAGTATGTATTGGTTTGCTCTCAACTTAAAAAACAAAATAAAAATGGCTTTTAAAGGAGAAGAAAATAAAAATGAAGAGTACTTTACTCTAAAATACTTTGAAATAAAATGTTCTTACAATTTTCTTCAATTTTTTTTCAAAACAAAATGTTGTCAACCTGTGCTGACAAAGTTTTGCAGCACATTTTTTTGTCTTTTTTATTTTTTTTTGATACAGCAGCTCTTTCCAGGTAAGAAAGATTACTTTGGGCAACACCAGGCTACCTGAAACTGCATGGATATGGGCAAGGATGCGTAGGTGCCTTTTGACAGACAGGTCACAGGCCAAACTTTGCCCTTGTAGTATCTAAAGGGATAGATACATATGACAGCCGGAAAAGTGGTTAATGCAATTACCAGCTGACCCATTCCAGCAGCGAGCATGTTGATGCTGGAATTATCCAAATGACTGCCTGATGAAAGGATGCATTCGTTCAAAGCACATTTGCCTAGTTCACTAATCTCTGTAGATATCCTGTTGGGAAATCCTTTGAAGCCAATACCTGATATATGAATTTGGCAAGTGAATAAACATCCCGCAAGCCTATTACTGAAATATTATGCACCTGGTACAAGAACGCTGCTGTGCATTCATTTTTGTGCAGTATCGTTGCTCTTTAAAAATGTTTTTTGATGATGGGGTAAGAAAAGCTGTTACTGAAACTGATGTTACCTTGAGTGGAGAGTCACAACCCACACGCTCGGATGCATCTCAAGAAAAGTCTGCCCACCATGGGTGAGTCTCACCATGTGTCCCTCTTCTCAGGGCAGCAGAAGTCTACTGGAGCCAGTGACCCCACTCTAAACCCAGGCAGACAAAACTGCAGATCCAGTTGCCCCTACCCAAGGTCTGTGTGAATTTTATTTACCCCAGGTATGAAAGTGAAACAAAGGGAAATGCTGCAAGGGCTATGGAGCAGGGCTGTTTGCTGCTTGATGGTGAAGGGGCATTACAGGTAGGATTTAGGATTTTGTGCTGCTTGTAAAGTATTTTGTAATCCTTACTGTGGAAAATGGTAAGCGTCATGAATGCTTCTTGGTGAATAAATATCCACCTTGCTGACAAGGACTTCAGCAAGTAGGCATCAGATTATTGGCAATGAATTTTATGACTTTGACTTTAACAGCTGTGCTTCATGGTTGCTTTGATGAGACAATTGATATTCTGGAGAGGTTGCCTCAATGTGGAGATAAGCTTAAGCAAAGGACCCTGCACAGGTCTGGTGAAGGAGAAAGAGTGAAAATTCCGCAAGCACACCAGAGGGGAAGGCTCACAAAGACACACCACATTGGACACAGGAAGGCAAGTGCTGGACAGACTTTCCAGATCGTTGTTCTAGCAAATGGGTTCACCAGCAGAGTTATTTCTATGCCGTGTTTAATAATATTCATGGAAGGTCACCTCTACATTTGTAACAATGAACATCAATTTTTCAAGGCACATGTTAAAAGCCAGTTGTTTAATCAAGGAAGAACACCAACTCCAGTACCTCTGTCCACTGAAAAACTAAAAGCCAGAGCTTACATTTCAAGCAGTGCAGGGTCAAATACATGCAGAGAAATCACTCGCTGTCTAGCAGCTGAATGCAATAAAATTGCAAACCTTTCATAGATAATTTGCAAAAGAAAGAGAGGCTAAATTAATTGAATAAATTATTTCCTATGAATCATTCACTCTGCTCTAATTAACAGGAGCTTGTGTACTCAGCTCCTTCTGCAGTATCTCCATGGCTGCCCCTAAGGGTCAGAGTCCCTGAGAAATCCATCATTTTACTTTCAAATGTGTTTTCATTAAGTTATAGTTGGAAATAACAACAAAAGAGATAGTCTGAGGAAGAAAGGAGGAGAAATTATCAAGGGGACTTAGTAGCGGTTGAACTTCAATTAGGGTTAGCATTCCAGTTCTTCACAGAAATATTTGGGTGCTTATCTGGACTCCTGCTCACACCACCTGGATGACGGGCTTCTCAAAAGCTACTCCCTTCCAGATGCCACAATTCCCCTAATTAATCCTCCTTTGGACCCTATAACCCCATAGCTAGCCCGCACACTGATGTCTCCCAGGATTGCTGCAAACATTATTAGCCTGAACACTAGAACAGTTGCCAGGAAATTAGAAGGGCAGGCACAGATTAGCTGGCAGTGGAGGGATGGGGGAATAAGGGAACATTAGTTTCCTCATGGGTACTGGCAGATGAGCGCCTGCTTATGTGTCATGTAACAGAGTGATTGCAATGCAGCACTTCCCCTGCCCCCACTTCAGGTTAGAGAATCTTCTGCCTCCATGCCAGCATTGTAAAGGTTTTAGCTACAGGGGTTTTTGGTTGCTGTGGGTTTTTTAAATGGTTGCATCTAATACGGGAATCACTGACATTACAAGAAAGCAAACGCTTGATTGACAAAGCAAACTGTTTGCTCCGCTGTAATCCTCTGGGCTGGGGGACTACAGGATTACAGTGGAGAAGTGGAAAGCCCAGTTCCCTTGCTGGAGATGAGACTCTCCCCTCCAAGCCCAAACCGTGTCTCATACAGAGGATTTGTCAGTGGGTAAGGAGAGGGGAAGAGAAAGGGAAAGCGGGGGGGGAGGCGGCCAAAACCATCGATCTTCAGTCAGGAAAAAGAAGCAACATCAAAGAGTTAATCCAATCTTAAATTTCAAAGAACAGTTTGCTCTGAGCTCAGGCCAGTAAATATTTGAGAATTTTCAGGGGTTTGGTCATTCTCCATCCTTACTGCATGCTTCAACAATTTTTGTCTTGACCTATTAAAGATTTCTGCTGCATTTAGTGCCCCAGGGCCCTAACCCACATCAGAGCCCCACTGCGCTGGGCCCACGGTGGCAGAGACTGCCCTGAAAAGCTCACACAGTAATTAGGCAAGGCAGCATGAAGTTGGGAAGGGGAACAGCAACGCAGGTCAGGCCAGGGGTTTCAGCAAGGCGGCAGGCTCTCTGACCTGCTGCAGGAGAAGCAGGGAGCGGGTCTCCTGGCACAGCGTGAACAGGCCTCCTCTGCCTCATCTGCAGTCACACTTAGATGTGGATGCTGTTCCACATTAAACGTTGACACGCGTTGCATGCTGATAATGGATAAATCCTCTGCAGAAAGAGGCACCGTGCAACATCCTTCCTCTGCCTGCTCCAAGGTGAAGCCAAGCAGTTGTGTTGTTCGGCAGCTGGCCGCAGCTTGGCAGGATACTTGCAGGAACCTCAGTTTTTGCTGTTTTTCAGCACGCAGGTGTTTCTTTTCTTGTCTGTCAAAAGAGGAAGTCTAAAGGGAGATTTTAAGGAAAAAAAGCTCACACAAGAAGATAATATCCTCTTATAAAAGGACCCTGGGAACAAGGCAAATGTTACAGTGTTTGGAGGAGAAACAAAACTAAAACAAAATTAATTTCTCTGAAAAAATGAGAAGGATTGTGTCCCTGGAAAAAGCCCCCTGTTCCTTTACCCAGTAGTCAAACAGAGGTCAAGTAATTAATATTAAAGTATCCATGTAACAGGATGTGTAGAATTCAGTTATAAATGCAGATTGGATTATAAGCATCTTCTGACAAGTGACACAATTATAGGTACAAGATTCAGAACCACTCTTCCACAGAACATTCACAATCTGGTCAAGCTGTTGAAGGAGTATGGTGGTAGCAAAGCAATTATAAATAGGTCAGTTTGTTTCTTTGATTTTTCTGGTACTGTTCTGTTTACTATGGAGACTCCTCATATCTATATAGGCACGAAAGAAGAACAGGGCCATATGTTTTGCAACAAATACGTGAGCATACAGGCAAAGCAGAAGTAACTTTGCTTACTGACTCTCTTCTGGCTGGAGTTTGTGTTGCTCTGACCTCATTCTGAATTGTGACCCCACTGTGCTCAGTGACACATAAACACACAGGATGACCTGCTTCTTTACTTACCTTAAGAGTTTGGCGTGGTTTTTTTAACCAAAAAGGCACAGAGTGACTCGGTGGTTTACCCAAAATTTCCCCTCTTCAAGGAGACTTAAAAGGTTGGTGTGTGTACACACACACATTTCCAACATTGAAAAATAATTTAGGGGCAACCAAAAGAGCTTGAGCCAACTCCCCCAACTGATGGTTTTATAGCAAGGGCAGTCTGAGCTCTCTGCTTTGCAAATAAGATCAAATCCACATACTTGCCTACGCTAAGGTAGCTCTCTATATTCTCAGGTCTCTGCTTTCCTTCAGGATGATCAGTGCTGATATTCAAGTTCATATTCTGTAGAATAACACTGTAACAGGTATTATTCTGCCTGATTCGAGGGATGTAGGAAAATCATGTCCTGTGTCTGTCAAAGGGCACCGTTTTACATGAATGTTTTCCCACAAAAATGGAAGTGGAAACTGCAAAGATCAAAATCAAGGAGTATGTAGAAATGCCTTGACTTGCATTACAAATAGCACTTAGTAGGTTGCTACTCCAGATGGAGAACTCAAGAGGGAGGGGACCTGAGTTTCTGAAGTGCCAGGCTTAGTGGTCCTTTATTATTGTAAATGATACTGCTGTACTGCAAGTATTCCTTCAAGCTGCACAAAGGTGCATCGCAGATTGAGCGGCAGCCTGATTTAAGACATTTTTCAGACAGCTAACTGGATAATGAACTAAAACTTCCCAAGACAAAGGTTTAAAAACCCCATATTTTTCTCTTTCATATTGGTTTTCTGTTTCTTGATGTAGTAAGTACATCAGACTGTCCTGTTCTATTTATTGCCCATAATCTCCTTTTCTGGGCTCATAAGCTAATAATATGCTACAGGGGACTGTTTTTATTCTCTTTCCCACTATTCTTTCTTTCTCTATCATGCAATTAAATGCAAGAGTCATGGAAATATTTCTAGTTCAAGTTTGGTTTTAGAGAACTCAAGCTGTGTGTATATGAAAGTGGCTTTTCATACAATTTACTAATAAATACTGAGTTTGATTCAGTAAATGCTCTAGAGACCAGAGATGTTTTTAACACCTGCATAAAGTTATATAATGCACATAAGTGCTTTCCTCATTGCAAATGGCCTGAAGTTTTTTAAGTACATTCTTCAGTACCAATCTAAATGCACAATGTAAAAGTAACAACATCCATTATGCTAATGTTCTTCCTAACTTAATAAAAAGAGGTTTTCTGCATGCTTTTTCTGAACTATGGAACAACCTATTTCAACTGAAGTGCTGCTTATTACCTTCTTTTCTGATCCAAAACAACTTTCTGGGCTTGGCAGTTAAATCTATGTTAAAAGACTTTTGTGGTTGTCCACAACGTTTTATGTTTATTTTTAACAGCCAGAGACATGAAACTCAGTCTTGCTAGATGCAGATGATTGAGGGGATAACCAAATCAGAACGCTTGTGGCTGTATTACACATGCTCCTCCTTACTTTTTAGCTCATCAGCTTGGTGAAAGTGTGGCTTTCATTATCCTGCCTTTGACTTCTGTGATTTTGTACTCAGGCATATACCATTTCCAATGCTGGCCACATTAAAAAAAAAAAAACCAACAAAAACAACAAGCAATCAAAAACTTACCACATTAGTAAGAAAGTCTGGAAAAGATTTTTCAGATTCGTATCACAAAATTATTCATCTTGGATTCATAGACTGAAGCCAGGGGCAAATCTGCCCCTCCCACTTGGGAATGGTGCAGAAAGAGTAACAAGGATTCAGGACTGTTCAATATTTCCTTGTCCTCTTTACTATCCTGATTTTTGCTCTACCTACAGGAGTCTTCATCCTGCAGTATCTTTGGCACTAGAAGCCAAGACATTATTTAACACCAAAAAAATCATTGCTTATTTAGGAAAAACTTATTTTCTAGGCAGAATAATCTAGCTGCACAAGAAAAATAATACCAAACTTTGCATATTTGAGTTCTGGCAGCTGTGGCCCAGTTTCCATGTTGTGTGTTTACCAGCTTTGCACTGCATGGGATGGAGACCATTGTGCTTCTGGGCCGAGGTCCTTGCTGGCCTCACAGCATCACCAATCATGCAACTTGCACTGCAGACATTTGGCAGGACTCCCAGCCGCAGCCCTTCCCCTCCTTATCAGCATTTTATTTTTTTCCTCTCTTTTCAGGTGCTTTTGCCTGCTTTCCCATTTCTGGTACCCAAGGGTCAAAGCACTGCTCCTACCAGCCTCCTCCATCTTAATTGTCTGCCTGCCCCTCTCAAACTCATCCTCTACTAATCCCACCAAAACCCACTGGGAGATGGACCTCCTCCCAAATCAGAAACTACTATAAACAAGGAAGAGAGATGTCAGAAGAGCAGCCTGTGTGTTGCCTTGAGATGACATTGTTAGCTACAACCTGCAAGCAGCAGGATTTACTATGTGCTGCTTCAAACCTAGCAGGAATGGCAAAGGTCTAGCATTCAGAGCCACCCTGGAACAGGGTCAGGCCAAAAGATATGGCCATTTGCACTGACAGTTGTACAGAAGCAGCAGAGTAGAAGAACTGGCTTATTTTCCACACCACTGAAGACACTTGGATAAAATACGCTACAAGTAAATTCTCTAGTTAGATGGTTATGCAAGATTTTGTGGAACAGAAAAGTTGTCAAAAAGACCTCAGACAATACTTAGGAATTGCATCAAGTGTTGCATAGAAATGATAGACTCCCCCATGTGACTTTTTAAACAAGAATTCAACAATTTTTATACCACCATCAGCAACTTCCAGCAACAGCAATTACACAGCACAAGCAAAAATTGATATGAAATCATCCACTTTTTTCTCAGGTTGTCTTTTCTTCACCTCTCCTCAACTCAGCAGGTAAAACGGCAATGACATGTATTTACTGGTATCATCTAGCTTGACAAAATATTTGGAATAAAACACTAAAAGTGTAGAACAGCCTTTTAAAGCACCAAAAGGCAATGGCGAGATCCTGGCAAAGCTAATTCTTAGCATAAGGAGCAGAAGTAGGTAGGTAGCTGGAGAAGTAGTGGTTCCAACTGTAAGTCTTATTACTTGAGAAGAAAACATCTGGATCCTTACCAAAGATAAGTGTAAAAAAACATCTGCCCTGAATGTGTCATGAACTGCAGTTCCTAACCATCTGGATCCTTACCAAAGATATTCATATACATATACATCTACATATTCAGATACAGGATTTGATATGAAATAACTTGAAGTTTATATGTAAACTTAATGAGAAGTGGACAGAGAAATCAGAGCCAAAATTCCTCACCTTGAGCAAAGGTGGTCCATTCAGGCACAGAAACGGAACAAAAGGGTCTCTTAGTTGAACCTACAGGGTGGCAGAGCAATCTCAGCCTTGCTGCAACCAGGCCCTGAGGCTTCTGCCACTGACACCCTCAAGAGCACCTTGCTTTCTGCAGGGCCACTCTGCGCAAAGCCAGCTGCAGTGAGAAGACATCAGTAGCCCAGAAATCCCAGAAACAGGAGATCTCAACACAGATCTCCCCTACAAAAATGAAGGTTATTTTTTCCTAATGAGTAAGGCCTTTTATAATGACAAGGTTTATTCATCCCAGCTGTTCTGCATTCTTTGTACTGGATCCCTGAGGGGTTTTTTTCTCCATTTACCTGCAAAGTATGATTTCTGGGCCATTCCCATGGAATATTTGCATTCCAACTTTAGCAGGGCTTAAGTCACTCACCCTTGCCTTGGTTTATTTATTTTGTCAGCCTTGGTGCAGAAACAAATCCAGAGATTGTCTTCTGCCCCGGCCACTTCTTCCTTGCAAAAGAAAAAGAGCTGAGCCACTTCTATAGAGCTGTTCTCTCTTCTCCAAGCCCCTCTCAGCACATTTTCCCAACTTCTATTTAATGTCCACCCTGCTCATGTGATTATATGAAACCCTGAAAGAGACAGTTTACTGAAACAGAAATGCTTGACAAATAGCCAAAAAGCACCACTGATACCCAAACGTGGAGATGAACAAACCATATTAACACACTTGCTAGATCGTGTAGAAAACATCTCTTTGACTGGCACACGTGATGTGTTAAGAAGATTAAAACAAGAGATGAAAATAAATGACAGGGGGTAGTGAATAGGAAGTAGAGAGGGCCTAGGTGTCTCAGAGGGGTGCATAATGGGGTAGAGAGATTTTCACCTCGAGTTCAGCCGCCTGAATCCTATGCAGGCTTGCAGCAGCAGAGCTCTCAACAGCCCCTCAGACGCTGTGAGTGATTGGCACCAACTGATACGAAACAAGTTTTTAGCCTGGGTTTATCCCCGAAGGAATAATGGTCAGACCTCTTCATCCAGAAACACAGCCTCCTCTTCCTTCTTCCTTACCTTCTGGGAGCGAGAGGAGCCTGGCTGTGCCAGCTACCCAGAGCACTCTAACCCATGTCCCTGTCACTGTGTTCAGCTGGTGCATTGTCACAAAGGCTGAGCGCCAGCCAGGCAGAGCCAGCCAGTAACCAGGGGGAATGGAGAGGGGACCCTTCATGTGCCAATGTAAGGATGAGGCTTTGCAGACACTGGATAGAGAGCCATTGACAGAGCTGGCTGAAAACCAGAAATTCTGGTTTTAAGGGAAAGAAGGTGAGAAAAGTATGATTGGGAACTTTGTAGCCTCCAACTTCGGAGCGCAGCAATGCTGTGGTGCAGATTTAATTCTGGACGCAGTGAAGTTGAGCATTTCATGTTGAAAATCTGAGGTGACTATATTTTTCTTCTGACCTTTTCAACTCAATTGTCCTTACTTTCACTCAGGAAAGCAGGAGGAAGTTCAGGTGTTTCTCACAATAACAATGCCGCATAGATTGCAGGAAAACAGATTCCAACAAAAAATAACAATCTCTCATAGCAAAATGTAACAAGATGTCCACTTTGTTCTGAGTTGTTCTTGAAGAAATATGTTGACAAATTGCCACCAAAATTAAGATGAGATGAAAAAGATTTTATTGCTGCAAAATGTGTATTTTTGTAAAAAAGACAAATGTTTTAAACAGGCTTGTTTCCCCAAGCCAATGTTTAATCTCATAATACGCCACAGCCTTCCTGTATGATACATCACACAAGTCATTTTAGGTGAAATCTCAGCCCTGCCAAGGTCAGGCCTGGGAGTTCATCTGGGGATTTCAGCACAGCCTCGATTCCTCTCTAAATCCGTGCATTGTAAATCCCTGGCTGCAAAGAAAGGATAGTGGCACCTTCTGTAGTGGACAGGGAGATGCTATACAAAAATTAAGGAAATTAAACAAACAAATGAGAAACTGTGCTTTTACCTCATATTGCCTGTATGGGCTGGCATTGCCTATAATGTTACAGGGGGAAAAAAAGGCACATCCTTACCAGTATAGCCCTTTCCAGTCTGGGTGCAGTTCAGTGGCAGAATAACGTCCATCTCCATACTGCTGAAGTGCCCCCACCTACCCTCGAAAGGGACACAGAAAGCGTTTCTTTCACTGCAGATTTAGGGGGCTGACAGCAAGCAGGAGCAGTCCCAGCAGTGAGCCAGTGGCTGGGAGGCAGCAGATGTTGCCAGATTTTGGTGGAGAAGCAGCCGGGTGTTGCTGCACACTGCCTGGCTGCCTGGTCATTTGTAACAAGGTGAACCCTTGCAGGTTATGGGCTGACAATTAGAGCAGCCAGGCAGGAAAGACAAATAATGAAGCAGAGACCTGAGATGTGCAGTGCTGGCTGCAGGCATTTTGCCCCCAGTGGATGCTGGGCACAGCCTGGACTAAGGAGCAAGCTTGTGTCCTTCTGGCGAGCTTGGCTGCGGGCTGCTTGCTGACATGGTGGGGATTGAAGCTGAAGGAACCAGGGTACTCCTGGAGCCCTTGTCAGTGCCCAGAAGCAAACTCCTCCTGGCGTGGGGAACCTCTGAAAGTGGAGTACTAGTTATTGTGCTGGAGAGAAAAGCAGGTGGCATGATCCCCTCCAAGTTTCACTTGTGTACTGTCAGGGAAACTGGCTTAGACCAGCATTTTGGCAGCCAGTGCTGTAAATTACAGTGTGGCTAGGTTTGTATGTGATTTGGGTTTTGGTTTACTGGGACACATGAGAAACCAAGAGGGAAATAAAAGCTTTTTGTGTTATTTTATAATGGTTTTAGAAATTATCTATAGATATGTGATACAAATCAGAGAAAAAGTCATATTGATGTTAAGAAACTGGCTGAGTGTGCTCATGCTCATGGGTGTGCTCATGTACATTTGTACATGAACTTGACTTCATGTGTTTAAATGTTTTTATGTATTTATGTGTTTATATAAGCTGGCAATGTGCACTTGCAGTCCAGAAAACTAACAGTATTCTGGGCTGCATCAAAAAAACTGTGACCAGGGAGGTGATTCTGCCCCTCTACTCTGCTCTGGAGCAGAGACCCCACCTGGAGTACTGTGTCCAGTTCTGGAGTCCCCAGTGTAAGAAGGACATGGAGCAAGTCTGGAGGAGGGGCACAAAGATGGTCAGAAGGCTGGAGCACCTCTCCTGTGAAGACAGGCTGAGGGAGTTGGGGTTGTTCAGCCTGGAGAAGAGGAGGCTCTGGGGAGACCTTAGAGCACCTTCCAGTACCTGAAGGGGCTACAGGAAAGCTGGAGAGGGACTTTTTACAAGGGCATGAAGTGATAGGACAAGGGGGAACAATTTCAAACTGAAAGAGAGGAGATTTAGTTTGGATATCAGGAGGAAATTCTTTCCTGTGAGGGTGGTGAGACACTGGCACAGGCTGCGCAGAGAAGCTGTGGCTGCCCCTCCCTGGTAGTGTTCAAGGCCAGGTTGGATGGGGCTTGGAGCAACCTGGTCTGGTGGGAGGTGTCCCTGTCCATGGTGGGGGGGTTGAAACTAGATGATTTTTAAGGTCCCTTCTAACCCAAACCATTCTATGATGTTATACGTGTGTGCAAGACTGAGCTGTGATACTGTTTCTTTTAATTCTCATTTGTTGAGGTACTGTAAATCAGTTCAACATAAACTAAGTTTGTGTGTTGAAATTTTCCAGGATTTCAGGAGTTCAATGTACTGACACAGGTTGTGATACCTGAGCCACCAGGAGCTGTGCATGGACCTTGGGCTCCTGTCGTCATGTAGAGAAAATTGCTACTTGTTGGAAAGACAGCAGGACCCCCCCTAACAAAATGCTTACATTAAACACTACGATGTGCAAATCTGTCCAAAACCAGGTGATGCAGCAGATGTTGTCAACTCTCACTGTTGTTACATCACTGGTGTTTCCCATGACATAAAACTACGCAAGGCAGAGCACACCGAGACTTCCAGGGGGTTTTGAAAAAGCCAATTCATACTTTGCAGCTGTACTGTTTGCAAAAGGTTGTGGGATTTTTATGGAAAATCCTTTGCTCTTTTTGCTTTTTTATTCAAAGTGGCACTAAAAAGGACTCAAGTCACTGCTATAAAAAAAATCAAGTTTTCCACAGGTAACATAGTTTGATAATACAGATGAGAAATGAAGCCAAAACCAGGCCAAATTTATATCATTTAAGACAAGACATAGTATAAAACTAGTTCAAGATTTATCAAATGGCAAATCTATGCCATATTTAGTATCCACGTAAGTCTCCCTGTGTCACGCACAATTTTAGCAAGCTGATAAAAGCCACTGCTTGCTTCACTTATTTAGGGAATTTTCAGGACCTGGCTGTAAGCAATTTTAATCAAAGTTCACTGTTTCTGAGTAGAGCTTAGCCCCGTGTAAGGAAGGACAAGGATGATATCAGTGGCTATGTGCACCCACCTAAGTTTGCAGATCATAATCTAAAGCTGGCTGGAGATTGAAAGCTCCGTTTCCCAGTAGCTTTCAAGGTCTTGAAATTGGTTTTCACCCTTCCTGGGAACAAAAATTGGAAGGTTTTAACTTTTTTTATAGAAATATAGCAGCATCGGAACAGCCAAATGGGGTTAAAATTTTTCATCTTCTCTTTCAGAAAAGGAAGAGGTCAGGAGAAGGAGACAAGTCGTGAGAAACTTGTATTTGTGCTCCTGTGTTCAGTGCAACACTTTTCCCAGCTAATGCAGTGGGCAACCTGGTTTCCCTCATCCACAGCTATTACTTGAAGCTCCAGGTTAGCAAGGAAGTTACTTGTTATCTTTGGTCTGTTTCTTTTCCTCCAGCCACTAAATGAGAAATTTAATCAAATCCAATTAATTGCAGGAAAATTTCACTCATCTGCATGTGTTTGAAGCTGCTTTGCTGTCAGCCCAGCCCCAGATGATGGGATTATCCGTGGTTATTAATATCATTCCATTTAACTCTGACACTGCTTGATATTGAGGCACAAAAAATTAAGCAGCAAAGCTGGTTTCTGGGTGAAAAAATGCCTCTCTTTCTTAAAGTCTTTTGCATACTCTGAGCTTTATTACCCTTCCTCTGTACATTTTAAGTGCAGGCCTAAGCCCTTGCAGGATGGGAGCCAAAATGTGCTGAATTCCTGTGCCTTCTGTCAATGTTGCTGACACACAACATGCTGCAGGATAACGTGAGCCCGTGGAGCCTCAGCTGCTGTTCTCCATGTCCCCACTTGCCCTGTTAAGACTTCATGGACTCAAAGTCTCAATTCCTCTGGGCCTTTGCCAGTTAGGAATTGTATCTCCAGGTCACTACCAGATGGGTGATGTTTTCTTCCTTATTTGTGCAACAACTTTAGTCTGATTGATTTCATACCATTCACTACCAAGATATAGAGAAAAAAATGTAATAAATTAAAGTTTGCCTAGGAAATAAAGTATTATTGAAAAGATAATCAGCTGGATTAGGAAACAGAATCTGCTTCAGACACAGTAAAACCTCCAATTAGCCCATGTTCTTTTGGGAAGGTAGTGGACAGGAAGGATGCCTGTAAGAGCTGAAGAACATTCCTAGTGGGAATGGAATTGGTAGAATTCTAGATTCAGTAAAGGATTGCCCAGATCACTTCTAACCTATAGCTAAATAAGGAGTTATGGAGAGATGTCAATGCAACAGAGAGGACAGAGGATTTGAGAAGTTTGAGATCTGAAACATTCCCATGCTCCCTGCTCTCTGACCAGGAGAAAGTCACACTTAATATCTCAGTTTTCCTATTTATATAATAGAGTAACACAGGCTAAACCCTGAGATTAGGAAGGAAGGGTAGTAAATATGGGCAATCTACTTTGACTTAAATCGAGCTTTTTAAAAAAACCCTTTTAAATAGCAATCTAATGCACATTATATGTCTCTCTATATATTTCATAGTAGCTTTTAGAACTATGTGTCATGGCCTTTATTTATGATTTAATTGTGCTGGTGTCACCATGATGTGATTTCATTTGAATCATAACTCCAGTGGGAAATTGGCATGTCAGCTCAAAACAGGCGAAGTCTTGGGAGAGAGATGCAATCTAGGAAGGAGATTTTAGAGCTGTGGTAAAATTTGTGATTTGATACAGTAACTGGAGCTGACACTTTTGACTTCCTTCACTGGTCAATAATGATCTATGGTACCCTCGTTTTGAAACTTTCTTGTTTTTTTCTTGACTTCTCATGTGATGTGGCTCAACCTCCAACTGCCTCATCCTTTATCCCAGGGGAATCTCCAATCTAATTTTCAATACCAGTACTTTTATTGTACAGTTCATGAGCCTCTTAGCTGAAAAACTAAGCTCGAACAAAGTAAGTTAAATAAGTATATTTGTGTGTCTCTGAAAAAGAGTAGAAAAGGGCAGAAAAGGGTGGAATCAGTCTACTGTTACCCAACTAACAACCAGTCAGCAGTAGACAATGGAAATAAAATATATTTTATACTACAGCAAGATTGTCGATAAATACAGGAATTTGTCTTCTCTCCACACACTGACTGCCTTTAAAGAAAGACATAAGAAAAAAAAAAGAAATTAGAGACAGCTCAAAGACATTAAATATGCAAAAATTTTGGTAGCACTCTTATGCCAGATACAGCTACTGTATTATTCTCCTTCTTATTGCTGGTTTGTTTTGTTGGGGTTTTTTGGTCTATAAATTCCATAAGAATTAAAACCTTCAGAAATAGAGTTGGCCTAAATATAGTTAGAATGCCAAACAACTGGATGTGAACCCAGGCAAAGGAGTTTTTTGCTGCATTTCTCCTTGAATAGGTCACTCAAGACAAAGGTTGGCAAAGCACACAGCAGCTACATGCAATGCTTTTTTTGTTCACAATTCCATTATATATTCTAGATTTTATAAAATGTATTCTTTATGTTGTATCTGGGGACACATAAAAAATGTAAAGCTGCATTTTATAATACAAGTATTATAAACCTCTTTAGACTACTTCCTTGGAAGAAAGCTTTATATTCCTCACAATAGCTGTTCTGTAAGGCAGAAATGGAGGAAGCAGATAGGCTTTGTGTCATGGGCTCATACTTTATTCAGATCAATGGAAAAAGGAAATTCCAACAATTGGGGCCACCAAACCCCAGCAATGCCTCTTTTACAGCCCCAGACTCTCAGTCTAAGTTCATGGTTATAATAATTGTTCTAAGCACTCATAGCTCTTGCAGTGCCAAAACAATAGGGCTCACAGAAAGACATCATCCATGGCCTGAATGGCTCCTGTAGGGATAAGGAGCCCAGTGCAGACACTGGTATGCTCATTTAATAGATTTTCTTAATTAACAGTGATAAGTAAGCAGAAGAGTATGCTTCAAGGTTTGTGCTACCCCAAGTGAACTGTAGGCATCACTTAGTAGTAGTAGTAAGTTGCAAAGGAGGAATGAAGCAGGAGGAAACAACACTCAGACTGGACCTCAGTGTTGCCTGGGGGACCAGGAGCACACACGAAACCAGTGAACTCACTCTTCCCTGAACTATAATGTTCTAATACCATGACTAGGGACTGTCCCTGTGCAAACTCTAGGGGATTCCTCTGGCTCAGGAGCATCCTTGAGAAAAACTAGCCAGAGCCAAACAGAGTTGTTGCAACCATCTCCTGACGTATATCTGTTAGCACAGCTAATTATTCCAATTATCATCAGTTCTAACAATTTGATAAATTATTGCAAATATAGTTCATATTTAGTGTCAGTTTTATATTTGTAAATATCTGAGGAAGCTCTTGGAATAAAAAAATCAATTTATATGAAATGGTACAGTATCTCAAAAATTGACAGAGGACTATGCTGACATCTTTGAATGACAACATTGATTGACATCTTTGAATGACAACATTGATTGACATCTTTGAATGACAACATTTTTTAACAATCTATAACATGTTTCTTATGCCTGTAATGTCCTGGCATCACATATCATGTATTAAACTTTTTAAACATCATCCTTGTTTAAAAATATGAGCTAAAGTCCAGGAGAATTATAAGAAGTAGAGAGAAAGGGAGGAGGAAACTCACTAATTTAATGAAGGAGTGTTCTTAATGTCTCCAGCAATTTCTCACAGTAGTAAAGGTATTAAAAGTAGGGCCAAGGCTGGGAATTTGCTGGTTGACTGAGGGCAGTTCCAGGCATCAACAACAGAAAATCTGGGAAAAAACAGTTTGGAATGCTTTTTTACAGGGTAACATGATACCACAGGAAGAGACTGATGTGCTGCTTAATCCTGAAAGGTTTGAAGATACATGTGTTTTCTGAAAAGCACGAGTTCTTGACAAATATTTGTCACCTGGAAAATAGCACTACTTAATCAGTCAGACAGGGTGCTGGTGGATGAAGCGCAATGTTGCTGTTCCTGCAGAAAACAGGAGATGAGTTACCACATCAAACTCAGATCTCTCACACTGTAGCACAAGAACATGACTAATAGGTTGGGTCAAAATATTTACATTTAAAAATATTAATTTGCTTCTTCCCAAGAGGTTCTCTAAGCCTTAATGCATTGCTATTTTTATTTCTTTGATTCATATCCTGGTAACTCTAAACAAACACGTGCTTGCACGTTTACAGCCAATCTAAACATCCATTAAACCCATATATCGTGTAACCCCCTGCTTCCTTTTTCTATCCACCTAATCATTTGGATCTGGGAGCTGAGGACACAGCTGACCTACTTGATGGTGAAGCACCTAATTCCAACTCTGGAACATTCAAACTGAGGAATGATGCAGTACTTCTCTTTCATAGAGTTTCTGCAAACAATTACTGCCCGAGGAGGATGGCATGCCATTAGACTTGGAGACACACATTGCTGTTTTCAAGTAGTTAATGGAGAAAGGCAATATAGAGAAGGGCAGGAAACATAAGCTCCCCTTGTATGGTTATCCTCCAGCTGCACTGGGTTTCTGGTGATGCCAAAATAAGATACCTGAGGTTGTTTCCCCATGAAGAGACTACTGAGTTTGTAGACTTCTCAGTGGGTTATCTGAAGAGCTGCAAGTAAACTCCTAAGGCCAGCTGCTTCAGAGAGATGCCAATTGCAGACTGAATTGGGGTTGTTTCAATGTGATCATTCATTATCCATCAATGTGTCTGCCCTCTTTTCAGGCAGCTAGAGCTTGGCATCTCTGTGTACCAAGCAGTGTCATCCAATAGACAAGGGCTGTCCTACCAGTGATCTTTTTAGTCTCTGATACCACCCTGAATGATGTCCTTGGGAAAGGGACCAAACCCAGAGGGCAATGGTGTAAAATGCACTTAAGAGATTTTTCAATCCCCTCATTCAAATGAAAAGAGGATTAAGTACTATCCTGGACAGTTGCTAATCTGATGGATATTAATTCTAACATTATTTGTGGAATCACCACAACATAAATGCAATTAGATCATATAAAAGATACCACTTCCAAACCAAGTGGCAAGTTAAAATCAAATCTCATGAAAACCTAAGTTCTAAATGTTTCTACGGCAGGGAATCCTGTTAGAGGAAACAACCAGCTCACCTATGTATCTGTTTATGAGCCCTTTTGTGAGAAATTTCTCAGTAAATTGTCACCAAGAGGCCACACAAAAACCTCTGGAAACTTAGGAAATGTTTCTGATCCCATGTCTGTGAGATCAAACCCATCCCACCACTGCCAGAGTGACAGAGATATGTACTGGCCCCAAGAACACAACAAAATGATTTGCATACCAGGTTTGGGAGCTGGTTTGTATCTACTGCGTGCTTAAACCTTGCATGTGGTGATTTTATTTTTTTTAATCAAACCGTAACCTATCTTCTACTAAGGGAAAAATCGTTTTAATGCATTAAGTCAGCTCTTTTGCTGCATCCCCAAACAGTCGTCTGAGATGTATGTGAATTTATCACATGTTGATTTTATCTTCCATTTTTGGTAACTGCTCCTTACAGGGTGACTTTGGAAAACAGCAGCCCTTTCCTACGAGCTCCCCTTTCCAGGGCAATGAGAACAAACAGTCTCTCTGCAGTTTCCAAAAGTTTTCCACAACACTGGTGTGGCCAGGCCCATCGGCAGGGTTTCGAAGCGGTGTTGTACTCTGCAGCTTGATAAAAGATGTACAAGTGGGCCTCCTGGCTGAAGGCTTGCAGAGGTTCTCCCCCTCCCCACTCCAGGAGCTGAGTGGCAGGATGATGGAAAGGCGCGACGGTCCTGCTCTGCATCACACGTCACTCACCGAGCTCGGGGACAACCAACGGCTTTAAAAACTGCCTTTTTCCCTCCAATTGCTTCCTCCCCCCTGCTCACAAGCCTGCCCCAAGCCCTCTCAGAGGCCTACACCACCAACACAGGGGAGTGCCATGCCTGCGCCTGCCTCCCTTGCTCCCCAAGGCAACCTAAAAAGGAATAATAAACGGTATGTGTGAGATCCTTTCGGATCTTTATAAGGCATAAAGATGCACAAAATGATGTTCCTGATCTGCTAGGTTGTAAGGATCTAATAAATACATTTAAAACAAGTGTCTTTTGCTCTCCGTGAAGGCATTTTGGGGTTTCTTTTTGTTAGAGGATTAGTGGGGTTAATGATACTGCAAATGCAGTTAACTCTCTAGTGTCAGAGGACACGATGGCTTGCAAGAGGTCCTGTGAATGCATCTGCTTGATTTCCTGGGTAAGAATTGTAGTGTTGATATTATTGGAGGTTCTACATTGCCTGAGGTATCCCCCCACCTCGGGGGACAAGGGAACCTCTTAAAATGAGGATATAAAATGGCAAAGCAGTTCTACTCAAACTGTTACAAGTTTTGGGGACCTGATTTTATGCTAGAGCACCTGGTGGAAGCTCCTGCCTGTGAGACACAGCAGTGGAGAGGAAGGGGAGCATCTTCCCCCTGCATGGCCACGCTGCTCCACGTGCTGCCACTGCAACACAGAGCAACACCTCCATGGCTTGAGGAGGTATTAAAGGGGATCAGAAAGGAAACAAAACACATTATCCAGTCTGACAAAAACATGTGGACCTGGCTTAGCTGCCCAGGGTAAAAAAAGTGCAACCTTGCTAACTGACATTGATCTCACTGATGTGAGGTGGGGTGTAAGTGACAAGGTCTTGAAGCAGAAAAGCCTCCAGAACTGTAGGGTGTTAATAGTTTACTTAGAAATAGCAGTAGAGATTGGGTTAACTATGAAAATACTTAAAGCTGTCTCCACTTTGCAAAAATTTAATCCTTATTTTTATGACAAAAGACTTCCTCAGCTGCAAGTGTCAGCGAGTTCCTCACTCCAGGTATTTATCTAGTATAATTGAGTGTGGAGTTGGGCATAACATTGCTGAAATACAATATAAATTAATTCTATGTTCCTAGTGTACAGTCACAAGAGCACACATTCATTACTCCTCATTTTTTTTAAGCATATTTTGGCACTTTTCTGCAACAATCTCTTATTTCCCTGATTCTTCGCCTGAATAGTAACATCCAACTAGTCATTTATAAATGTTTTCTATCTATAGTGTCTTTATACACCTATATATCTTCTCCATTTCTGTGATGCAAACAGTTTATGTTTTCCACTTGGTAGGGAAACAGATGAGCAGTGCGTTTGCTCCTGCAGCTGTTGATTATGAAGAAAGGAGGCTGTTGCAATTTTCCCAACGGGAGTATAGCAAGGTTTCTTTTCATGTCTTTTTTGTGGTCTGCCCCTTCAGCCAGCAATTCACTCAGCACCTTGACCACGAATCCCTTGTAAACTGGCATTTGCTCAGTCTGTTTTTAGGCACATTACTTAACACTGCTCTTAGGACGTTTCTAATTACTGAATGACGGGCAACATGTGACAGGTTTATAGTTTATTATAGTGGGGTGGGCCAAGTTGTAACAACATTTTGGGTCAGCCTAGGGTCTCAAGAGATCATTAAAATCTGAAGTAGGCCACTTGACAGTAAATACCAGCACAGAATTGAATTTGATTCCCGTAGTTCTGAAAGAAAAGAAAGCCAACTCATTAGCTAGCTGCCCAGGCTGATTTCATATGGTATTATTACTTTGTGCTTTTATCTGGCACAACGATGTGTTTGGATATTTACTGATTGTTGGAAAAGACCAAGTCAAAGAAACCTTCACATGCTGGTGGAAATCATGCTCTGGCCAGTGATACAGCATTTATTTTCTGTTTCATGTTTTGAACAACAATGACCAAAACAAAGAAGAAAAAAGGAGATCTGCTACATGAAAGATAAGGGTTGATCAGCTGGCTTCCATAAAAACAGAGTCTTTTATCCTTTGCCCAAATTTGTACCAAATTTGCTGAGATCAACATTTTCACTTCCCCTTCCCGCACAGCTCCTCCGAATTACAGGAGACACCAGTAGGCATGGATTTACAGCATCTCCAAAGACATTAAGCAAACTCACCTTGGGGCTCATCACTGCTGCTTCTGTGCTTCTCTAATGTCAATGGGCTAAAACCCAGGGTGGTTAAAAACAATACTTCTGGATATAAAGAACTGATTTAGAGGTATGTGGAGAAATAAGACTTATTTTCATTAATGTATTCATGTTTGCTAAATTATTTCTATAATTTTCTAAACCAAAGAAAATATGTACAAATAAGCATTTGAAAATTATTTTATAGGAATACAGATAAAACAGGCCTAAGTTAACAAAACATCTTTGCCTTATCCCTTGCCCACATCTGAAAGTTGTAAATTGGAAACTAAATAAGTGGATAGAGAGACAGGAGGGACTGGACTAAGCCATGAGGTTTGCATCTAGATAGGTATTCTCTCCAAGTTGCTGAAAGCAAATTGAAAATGGATTTTTTAATTCAATTTAGAGAAATAAGGCTAGGAAGTCTTGCCAGGGTCATACGCTGGAAAGCTACTTACTCAAAATAAAAGTGCCCCTTCTAATACAATTTGGTTGGTATTAAGGTAATTAACTCATCCTTCCCTCTTAAGTCTTTCTTTTCCTCATAAGCATTTCTGCATTTTCTCTTGATCTGTGCCTTCCCCCCCCCGCCTCCTGGCTTCCCTGGTCATGTTTCAGTGCATCTCCTGGCAGCTGATCCTCCCATGGATGATTTCTACTCATCTGTGAGCCTGCAGCTACCCCTCACATCCTGATGTCAGCTTTCTGGGGCAAGGACCTTCTCCATCACTCTGCACAATGGTGACTTCATTCATGGATGTGCTCAGTGAATGCAAATATTTATGCAGTGATAAATCATTAATGTCAGGGGGGATGGTTCTGATGGGATGACCCAACACACCACCTCATTAGTACCACGTGGGGAAGCCCACTCCTCTCTCCCACCTCTCCTCTCCATCCCTGCTCCCACTGCCCACCTTGTGCCCGCATTTTAGCTGAGTAGGGGAATGGGAACACATGGCAGGTGGTAGGTGGGATGGCAGGGGAGGGGAGAGCAAGCTGGCAGCCAGCAGCTGTGACCTACGTGACAAGTAGGACTGTAACCTTGCAGAGGAAAATAGACACTGGGAAATCAGATATTTTATTTTTTTTTCTCAAAGGCCTAAAATTAAAGGACCTGGAAACACATGAAGCTATGCCTAAGTGAGAAACCAAGTCAAAGGAACAAAGCCAATTTAAAAAAACTAAGTAGGTTTGGTCCCTAAAGCTCACAAGTTATCGACACAAAGTCTCTCTCTCCATTCCTTTGATTTTCATAAGGATCATTTCATCTGCCTCATTCTGCAGCACTTTTGCACCAGTGCGCTCCAAAGATCCCCTCGCAGGGTAAGACCTGACAGACACTGAAGGTGAGAAATGTGCTCTTTGCTCTCGTAGTTCATCTTCCAAGTGGGGCAGGGGGCTCTTTCCGTGCCAAAAAGGGAATATCAAATTAATCCAGGAATGCACTGAAGCACTCAGCACATGTACCACAAACCTGGCTGAGCTCAGTCGCAAATCACAGAGCTGCCTTTTTTGCCTGTCTGAAAGTATAATACAGAAACTTAGACACTTTTTCTGTTATGGATGACAAAGTAGCCAACATTTCCTAAGCCTGCAAAGAGTTAAGCTTGGCTAGAAACAGAAGGAGGGTCAGAAAGCGAAAGACATAGGGTGGAATTAAACCCCTCTGCTATTAAAACTAGTAAGGTCAGGATCGCTGCTTGTTGAGCTCATAACAAGCCCTAGGTTTTCCAAGCATTTTCCATGACCTTGTCTAATCCAAGCAAGGTGCTCTTGTAGTTGGTCACACTTGTATAGAAAGAGACTGGGAGTGAAAGGGAGGAGAGGGAGGGAGGAAAGGGAGGGAGAGCTCGAGCCTCACCCTGAAAAGGATTACAGCACGTGCAGTTTTATTTCATGGTCTGCCAAATGCCCCTTGCTGTGTCTCTGAATGGAAAATGGGATAGAAGAGTGAGCTGGAATTTACAGACCCTTTGAAAAGCAACTGGTGTCAGCATGTGCTCCAAATATGCCAAGTACTTCTTTCAATAGAGAGAAGGCCTCTTTTGGCTTTTATGGGGCACATGACAGTAGGCAGAAGACAACAAACATTGCACTGCTGCGACCCCAGCAGAGAGAGAAATCTTCCCACATTTCCCCACCTACAAGGCAAACGGGAGGAAACACGATTGCAGCTATTTTTGTCCTGTGTGCATCTCATGGCAATGCTGTAGCCAGCATCTGCTAAATACAGCTTAGAAAACACACCTTTCTTGGACAAGATGGGAATGTGAAGCAGCTTGCTGGGTTCTTACTGGGTTCTCAGCTCCTCCAAGGCAATGAGTCTGGGCTGTGTCTTCATTTTTTTCCCACAACTGGGAGGGATAGAATATTTTCGTTTCTTAAGGTGAAACATTTGTCTCTTATCCCTCCACCTGCAGCTGCCAGTGTGAACCCACTGATTCCTACTGGAAGACAAAGCCCAGTCCAATGGAAGCGCCGTGAGCTGTGAGAGGAGGTGAGCTCTGGGGTGGCTGCTAGGCAGGAGAGGAGTTCAGACAGAATGATATACATGTGTATATAGGGAGGTTATATGTTATTATTCCTTCCCCCCATGAGCTGTGTTTATTGTTTTTGGAATGGGATAAAGAGAAGAAAATTTGGACTAAAAAATAGCTTGCATGGCCTGATATGCAAAGATAATATACATGACAGCCTAAACCACAGATTACAGGAACACACAAATATATATTTAACTCTGTATTATTTTTAGACACAGAAGAAGTATAGAGAGCCTGCTCCTCCAAGCAGGGGAGTAACTGTGCTCAGGAATGGTTTACCCAACTTTAATAAAAATAAAGCAATGTTCATGAGAGCTCTTCGCACGAGCCTTTGAGGACCCCCTTTTTGCTTAAAGGCAAATCAAGCAAGGGCTTACCATACTTGGCTGGATGGTGGCCCAGATCATTTCAAGGTCTAGCCCTGAGCAAAGCGTGTGCTTCTTCCTACAGGGCTGAAAGGCACACTGGTTGGAAACTCTCCTCTTTGTAGTGGTTCCCTGTTTCTATGGCAGTTGCTGAGCTGTTAAGGTCTTTAAAGAATGTCACTTCAGATGATTCACTTTCAATCACAGCAGGCCTAAATGCAAAGTTAAGAGGGACATGTGTGTGTGTGTGTGTGTGTATGCGTGTATTTGTGATTCACAGCAGCCCTGATGAAAGCATTGTTTTACAGAACAAAAAGTTTGGCTGCTCCTTTTAGAAGCAGATATGTTAAATGCAAAAGCATCAATGGTGTTTCCAAAACTATATATACCTCAGGAAATGAAAAGGCTGAGATTCTCCTAGAGCTTCCTCACACTATCCGTAGTGCAGCTGTTAAGGTATGTGTATTAGTGAACGAAAATAATTTCCCTACCAAAAAAAAAACCAAAACAAAACAGAGGGGGAGGATGGACAGAGAAGACAGACAGGTTATAGAAGAAAAATTTCACCCTAATTGGCATGCTTTTTCTCACCCTTTCCTAGCAAAACCCAGAATGTTTTAGATTAACATAGAAAAGTTTCTGTCAAAATGGAAAATATTTGCCATAAGCTTCAAATGACTGAAAGCAATGTCCTGTAGCATAAACTGCAAGGCCACTTTCATTCTAGCATTGGGTAGGTCTGTGTCAGTAACCTTCCCTCCTGAGAGGTCCTGCTCCGTAACCATCCAGCTGACAAACCTCCATGTGCAAGGATAGGAAAATGCCACATCGCTAGAGGTTAAGTTCCTAAAATCATAGTCAGAGAGGAGGAAAGATAAGATTTCAAAATAACAGGAAGTTGCAGTATTTTTCACATTGAAAATTGCCTATAAATAAGTCATTGTTTTCTATTTGCATTGAGGCATATAAAACTAGCTGCACTGAGAAAAAACGACAGGGTAGTGTGTTCAATAGAGTAGCTATGTTGTTATAATTGGAAACAAATACTGGTGGAAATGGATCTAGAGAGGCTTGTGTTTCATTTGGCAAAACTCTTACTTCAATGCAATGTGATATTGTGGTACCTTGCAACAGACAGGACTAGAGGGATAGTGTGCAAGTGTGGAATGGGAGGGTGGGTATGCCTAAAGGTGCTCTTCACACATTACACACTAACATTTCCCTTGTCTGTCCCCTTCTGTATTTAAAGTACAGTTTCAACTGGGAAATGTTATCATGACAAAACTCTATTAACACTCTTACACTGTTTGTTTGAAATCCAGTGCACGAAGGGACAGGATCTCAAGTGAAAGCAAATGATGATGATGATGGACAGACTCGACAGCTAAATGTGCAACAGCAGCCTACAAGGGCTTTGCTGCTTAGTCTTCCAGAGCCAGGTGCTGTCAGCATACTTCAGATGTTAAGTATCTCCACAAAGTGCATGGTTGCTATGAGCAGGATATAGGAAGCTGCTCACCATGCCACCTGCATTGGTGACACGTTTTACAGCACATGACTTACATTTAACTCTGCTCTGTATGGGCATGAGTGTTACATAGGTAATGTATTGAACATACTGCTATGAAAATATACATGTATCTTATATTATTTTCATATCTATTTCTCTCACATTTCTATATGGAGTAGGACATGAGTAAAACATCAATCTGGGCTTGAGGAGAAAATATACTTTTCTTACAACTAGGTCCTTGCTCTTCACTTTAATGCAGCCTTGAAACTCTTGGTTCTGAAGAAGAAAAATGAAATCTAGTGTGTTTTATCACCTGGCTACCAGCAGCCCACGTGCGTTCCGGTTACAAGCTTCCCAGAGCCCACTGAAAGACAGCCCTCCAGTTATTTCCAGCAGCTTTAGCAGGGGCTGAATGCCAGGGCTGCACTTTAGATATGCCCCAAGTCCCCCCACGATGACACCATCGTGCAGAGCAATCCCACAGTGCCCTCTTTGTGACCTTCTCTCCATAAGAAACCCTGGTCTAGACAGGACCAGGCTAGAAATTCCCATCTCCCTGCTCCAGCCAGACAGCATTTATCATCACCTTGAATGTAATGGTAGCTTGAGACCTCCGAATAAATGAATTGGTGTGGTTAAAGCTATGCTGAGAGCTTGCTACACTCCAGTCAGGCTCTGTCAGCTTCTGAAAAAAACCCTTGCTTTCCAGAAAAGTCTTTGTTTGTCAGCAGAAAACAAAGTCTAAGCCATAAATCGTGCCAGGCAGGGGTTAGGGTAGAGGATGCTCAACGGAGCTTTGGAGAATTGCCTGCCTGCTGGCAACCCCCCTGCAAGGCTTTATGCTGATCCCACTTGAATTTGGGAGCAAGGGGAATATGGAGGAAGGGGGAAAACATTTTGCCCTGGATGGCAGGCAGGGGACTCCATAGTCATGTGGAAACCCAGCTATGGGTAGTTTTCTCTCTGCTAGCCGGTCCCGTTCCCTGTGCTGGTTAGGGAACTGCTGCCCTGCCTTGTTGCTCCAACCCTATGATGCACAAGTGCTTAGCCCAGGCCTGGCCTGTTGTTTCAGAATCCCGAGGGAACTATTCCAGCTGCACAGCCTCAACCAGAAGATGAAAGCTTGACCGATCGGATTTAACAAGTGGGAGCCCAAATTGTCCCTCCCTCTCCTCTCCCCTCCCATCCCTCATTTCTTTCTTTCTGGAGGCTTCCAGCGAGGAGGGATTACTGGTGTAGGATTTTGGGAGGCACCTGACATACAATAACTTTTACAACACAAGCCTAGGCTGACAACCAGCACCCCTCACTGCCTGGGCTCCACAAACACTGCCGAATAAAAGTAAATCGCTCGTGTCAATAAACGGTTTGATCTTTATGAGTTTCCAGAGCCATTCCCCATAAACCTAAGGACTCTCTGGGACTAAGGGAGAGCTCAATTGCATGAGACTGTGAAGTCAGCCTGGGCTGGAGGACTCTCGGCACCTGGCAGGGCCAGACCCTTCCCACCCCAGGCACAGCCTAACTGGGTGCTTTGCCATCCACCCCACCAGTGCAGCCACCTCACCCGCCATGTCCATCATGGCCCGTGGCTGCAGCAATGCTAGGTTGTATTTGGAAATAAGCCAGATCTCAGGGTTCATTATACTTTGCAAATCACAGGGTGGGGGCGAGGGGAAAAAAAGAAAGAACAGGAACCTTGACCACTTTAACAGCAGCGGGGCAGTACTTAATTTTCAATCAAGTACCTAAAACAGACTTCAAAGGGCATTTAAGCTGACAGTTTTATTTTCTCAGGGAGTAGGAGGAAAGATGAATAAGCAAAGAGTCAGATCTTTCTCAAAATAATTGCAGCCTTGACATATCTAAATTAGTTTGTAAAAGAAAATTCAGGGGCAGTTGATCTTATTAATTAGAGATGCACCAGGACTGTAATACCCAGTTACTCGAAGGCAGCCTGGAGCTACTAAAATAAAATAAAACAAATCTTTCTTCTTCTCCAGTGAATTCAGAACACACTCCCCTCCCTCTCCCTTTTCCCCATTTTAAGTAAAAGTCATAACGAATACCTTCACTTCGGAGGGGGAAGGGAAGAAATGTCTATTAAAAACATGTCATGAGTTCCTCCTCCCACCTTATGTTTCATTACGTTTATGATGGATTGCGCTGTCGTACGTGTAATAGGTTTTGTTACAAATGAGTGAGAAAACAAGTATCTTCGTATTAAAAAAACACATTACTTAAACACTATTAAAATCTTTTGATGTTGGGGTTTTTTTCAGAGGAAAATCAGCAATATTCTTTCTGACGGGGCTTGCAGATGTTCCTTCACCACTGAATTTTTTTCCTTGCAGTACTGATCCACCTTTGTGCAGAGCACTCTGCATGCTCAGGAGCAGAGCCTCCACCTTGGGGAGCTTGAAACCCTAATAGGTGGGACAAGAAACCCAGGGGACAGGAGAAGAAAAGCACAGCACCGAGCCTCAGGTCACCCGAGGTCACACAGAACATCATTGCCCATCGTGTGCCCACACATGGGCCTGTGGCAGAGCTTTATCTTTATGAGGTAGACAGGCACAAGCACAGTTCTGCCCAAAGGAGATGCACCAGGTTTGAGCTGAGCTGGGGCTGCAGGGACCCCAGGGCCGTGGCACCCACACGGGATTGAAGATGTGTCACCACTGCATAGCATCTCTGATGCACGTCCCCAGGGTTTTAAAGAGCACTGCCTCCTCCTTTTTTGTTTGAAACTTGTATTCCAAGAAAAAATTGCCCCATTTCCCCCCAGTGTGAAAATCTCCAGAGGAGTAAAAGGGCTAAAACAGAAAATAAACTTGCTCATCCTTTCCTGCCTTAGCTCATGATGGTATTGGGTAGATGAATAAAACTGTTTGTGGGCTTGGTTGGGCTTAGATAACCATGCAATCGTTCTTGCTTTTGGAGCTCAAGGAGAAGACACTAGGAACAGAGAAGCCAGGTCTCTTCCTTTTCATAAAAGCCAGGCAGCTGTCAGTAAAGTTTCCTCCCCACAGGCTGTTTATGTCAGGGAGATCAAAACTAAACAGAGAGGGCAAAGAACAGCTCCTTCTAAAACAGAGGTGTCCGTTTCAGAGGAGGACCCTTTGCATGGCTGTGCAGGCAATAAACTAAATGGAATAGGGAAGAGTCAGCAGCGTGCTGAGCTCATGCAGCTCATTTACTAAAATATTTAAGATTGGAACTACAGTTAAAATGATCATTCCTAGTGAAGGGAGGAAAACATCTTTGTTTTTTTAATCTCTTTTTTCTTTAATTGAATTAAAGCTGATTTTTTCCCCTGCATTAGCTGAAAGATTTCCAAACTACCCTGATTTTGCAATGGTTGGGAACTGCAGGCCTGACCCCAAAGAGAACAAGAATGAGTATTTGGGACTAGAGTGGAATAAAGCACATCCTATGTCCTGTCCCTAAGGTCTTCCTGTCTCTCTGGAAGCATCTCCTTATCCCAGGGGGCAGGTGGAATTTTTGTGTTCCCCTTAGGAAAGCAGTGCACTACATTTCTCAACTGATGTGGCATCTTTAAAGAATTTTGAATAAAATATTTAAGCGATACTTATTAAGGTTACAGACTTGAGAAGACAGACCTGTGATAAACCACCAAGAGAACAGTGCAAGAGACATTTTGCTAGCTGTGAAGGCACCTGAGACCGTTGAAAGAAGAAATAATATGGCCAACCCATCATCCCACAAAGAGAAAAACTATCTTTTCCCTTGAACCCTTTCGATGCTTTCACAGCAGTTGAGAAGGTCCTTTGAAACTCAGCACAGAATTCTCCCTTGGTGCTGTAGTCAAAAGGTAGACCAGAGCTGGTCAGGCTGCAAGGGACAGTGCTCACATGCTTCTTCTTACATGCAACCAGCGTATCTTGACGTGACCATAGTTAAACACAGCTAATTTGTCAAGAAGCTGCCATAACCCTTAACATGAGTTAATTATTACAGAGCATTGTTGACTTCTGAGGTAGTAAACATCCTATAAACTAGTCTGGCAGAAATGCACTGGTACAGGATGCATGAAAACAGCATTTCTTGAGTTGCTGAGATGCTGAAGGGATTGCAGTGCTCCTGTTCAGCTGGACCCTGGCTCACTGTCCCCCCAACGTTTTATCAAGAGCTGCCCATAATGAACCAGAATAAGCAGCTCTTAGCACTCCCAGTTTGAGTCATTTTTCTTCACAAGAGTATTGGTGATCTTTAAATATCTAACCCTCATTCTTACAGAGTTAAACTTGACTCATACAAACAGGAAAAGTTCAAAGTGCAGGTTTGTTTTTGTTTTTAATAGCAGAACTCTTAACACAAACTTTCAAACCAGCTCATTCGTAATTTTCTAAACAAGTATTTATGAATTTTAAGCAAGTGCACGAGTCTACAGGGAGGCTTTCTGACATGGTCTTTGAATGTTGATGTTAGTAAAACGGATCTGGAGAAGATATTAAACAGGAGCAAAGAGTGATTGTTTCTGGAGCATACTTTCACAATGACGGATACTACATCTGTTCAGCTGTGAAAATGAGGGACTGTGTATACATATACATATATACATATATAAATAAATAAGTATCTATTTAAAAAAATAAACCTAATGATTAAATGGATTGCAATTGTCAGAGGTGGTGGGAGTACCAAAGCTACTAAAAACACAAAGTTTTTATATCTTTTGTCTGATGTTGGACACTGTAATCCTAAAAACTGTTTGCTCTCTGTGGAAAGCCCAGACAAGGTTCACAGAAGCCACAAGACAAAAGGCAAACCTTTCTGCAGAGCCACATTGCTTGTCTTGGATTTCTTTCAATTGTAAAATGAAAACAAATTCCCATACCCAGGAAGCTGTGTCAAACTGTGGATGTCAGCTCTGAGTCCATCCCTACATGTTTTCAATGGAAGACTCAGTCCAGGAAACTCTCAGCACATGCTCGAGCCCCTTTCCAAATGTTTTCTTGCAATTGTGGACCCTTTGGGGGTAGAAACCCTGAGACTAAAGAAGGTCAAAACGATATGAAAAGGGAACTGCAAACATCATCTTCCACATATAATGCTTTACCACAAAAGGAAAAAAATACAAGCCCCACACATACATCCTTATTGTAATACATAACTATAGTTTGTGAGGCAAAGGAAAAAAAGACTTGTAGAAATTGCTTTAGAAGGAGCTGCCTTGGAGAACAAGCTGAAGGATAAAAAGGTGATTGCCATTTGTTATAAAGAGGTATTTATTAAGAGTGTCTTTCCCACAATGTACTCATTTTTTTCAGAGGATCATCCTTTCACAGTGGAGATGGAGCAGCCATGGGGACATGTATCCTGCAACCCTTTGCAGCTGCCCCAGCAGCAGTGGTGGTGATGAACACAGCACCTCCCAGGCAGCAAATGGAGACTCTCCTCATTGCATGGTGCTGTTGTCCAGCACCTGCTAATGCACAAGGATGGATCTTCTCACTTACTCCAGGTGGTTCCCATTCGTTTGTGATGGAAATTCAAATCTATCTCATTATCCCATGAGACTCCTGATTGTGTCCTGCCCGAGGCAGGGCAATGGATGGCAATGCCACCCTTGGGCTGCTCAGATTGAACCACCTGTGCAGTGGCACCTGGGGATACAAGCATCCTTCCCAGCCTGGGAGCAGGCCAGGGCTGCCTCCCATTCCCATTCACCAGCAGGACACTGGGCCTCAGGAGCTGGAAATAAACATGCTTCCTAAAGTTTAGGTATGAGGGATGTCCTCCACAAGCTGAAGGGGATCTAACGTGTCTCCCTGGTGATGGGAGGTGGTTGCCATGGTAACTTCAGGATTGCACACATCAACAGATTTTAACATGTTGGCAGTTTGGAAAGTGACTGTTTAGGCATTCCAATTAGGCCGGATATTTACATGTTTAAAGGTATCACACGCTTAAAATAAAAATAAAAAAACCCCAGGAAAATCTATCTGAGAGAGCCTAAGCAGTGCCAAATTAGAAAACAAGCCCTAAATATAGATGTTACAGAGGCACATGTGAAAAAACATTGTCTAAACACAAGGAGGAAAGAGGATCAAAGAAAGAAGGAAAATTAAACTCCCAGTGAAAACAAACGAGAAGCTGCCACCTCTCATGGTTTGGCAGTGGGTGACCCCAGCACAGGGAGGCATCTGCAGCCAGGGCCACCCCGTGCAGCTCCTTCCCATCCTTGGGGGAACCCCGAGGTTTCTGCTCAGCTTTGGCTGCAACTGGCCCTTGCTTGTGAAACACAACTGGTTCAGTGCTCTTCCTGCCCCTCTGCTGGGTACCGGGCTCTGCTGTCACCAGTTTACAGCACGCCACAGTTGTTGTGACCATCTATCCATGCAGTAGCTGTTGGGAAGAAGATGGAGGTTGTGACAGCGGGGATGGATCCATTAAATATGGGGCTTTATCTCCTGGCATGGCATCATGGAGCTGAGGGGTACATACTCTAACCGGAGCCTTCAGCTCCAGCTTTGACTGATACCAAAGTTGACTTTTAAATTGCCATTTAAAGTGTCAGGCTCAGCCACTCCTGGGAGCCTATAAAGCAGTTCACACCTCTCAGAACTTTTATTTCACAGAATAATCATGTTTACACCTAATTCAGGTTTCCAAGGTGTTTATTTACAACTGGCTAAAGTTAGAGATGTGGAGACAGACCCCCAAACTAGAAAGTGGTACTAATTAAAAAGGATCTTTGCAAGCTTTGATCCTGGAGCACCGTTGTGTTTAGAAAGGGTGCAAGCTCAGTGCCTGCAGAGAATGACAGCCTTCCTGCCACAGTTAGAGGGATGACTGTGCACACTATTGCCGAGGAAGAAGAAACAGCCTCCAAATCAAGGAAATCTGAAATAATTTAATTACACTGGGTTAGCATCTCCATGCAGGCAGGGGAGAGGAAAAAATCCATGGCCACAGACATCAGCTTGAAATTTGTGACTGCTTTCCTCGCTGCCTTGTCCATGTGTCAGTCCCCATTTTGGCAGAGCCCCCTCTTGCCCTGACCCACTGACAGTTCCCACAAACCCACCCATGTGTTTCTCCACAGACCTTGTCCCCTTTTCCTCCTGACACTGCAAATTCATGGTGTCTATTTGTGCCTTGCTCCCCACTTGTGTCAAGCCCAGATCTAACACCCCCCATCCCATGGCCACCTGGCACCCCAGCTACTGCTCATACCCTTGCCATTGCCCCCTCCCCCTGCCCCAGCCTTCCTTCTAGGTGCCTCTGGCACATCCCTCCCCCAAAGCAGCCCACACACCCTCCCCTCTCTTAATGTCAGTGATCTTTCCAGTGAGATCACTCCACTACTTTAGCTTGACTGGAAGGGGCGCAGTGCCAGCTGCTTCTTCACCTCACTTTCTGCCATTCAGCATCTCACTGGCCTCCCTGGAGCAAAGTGGTGAAAACAGGCAGCTTTTCAACTACCTGGTTTTTCCTTCTGCTACCTCCTCTGCAACCTCTTGTTCCATCCTCCCTTCTAGCCCCTACTTTCATCTTGCCTACCCTCTTCTCACTGTTTCTTTCCTCTTTCCTCTCCCTGCAGAAAGATGTCCAGAACCCCACCTTAGCCAGCACCTTGACCTTTCAGTAAGGCCCCTCTGTCCTCCCCCTGGATCACTGCCTGCCCCCCCCCCCAAAATACATTCACCCATACATCCAACCAACCACTGTCTGAAGCTGTTTTCTTCTGATTGCATCTTGGATGCTCTTCTGCCTTGCACTCAACAGAAACCTTCCTTGCCAGAATTTCTACCTACCTTGTCTTGGCCAAGGGTCAGGGTGCTGCTCCATCCAGAGCTTCCTTGACCCATAAGCCATTCATAAATCACATGATTGAGAGCAATTCACAGGTCAGTATCTCTTGGCCCAGTTTGCCAATCTAACAACCATAGCCAGCCTGCCTTTTGTACCTCTATTAGCTATCATTGGAAACTAAACTGAGTAAAAAAACCAATGAGCTTCTTAACTCTTTTGACAGCTTCTTTTGGTTCACTCTAGTTGTTGCCATGCTAGCTTCTCCTCAGACCCATATGCTACTATCTGGGCATCATGTTCAGCATACATATCTCTTTATATTCTTGTTTCTAGCCCATCACCCAGTGATGTACATTGTCTTTGCATGGTATCTCTGTGCCATGCCATGCTGCTAAAATTCTCATTCTCCAACATCTGCAACACTGCAACATCCTTTATCTGCACCCCTCATTCTCAATTCATGGATGTTCCTGGCCCACCCCTTTTTCCTCCACTATTTTCCACTTCCCTATTGAACTGAATGTGGGCTGTCTGTCTTCAATGTTTGAGCTGACCATCCTTATACCAATGTCTCAGGCTCAGTACCAAAAGATTGTAAGTTTTCAAACCAGCACTCCTTCCAGGAGTTCCTTCTCCAGTAAAAAAGTCTCCACACTGACACCTCATTGTCCCCCCCCCTCTGATCTTTAAAACTCTTCCTTACCATGACATTTATGCAAAACCTGGTAACTGTTAGAATACGGTTGAGATCTCAGACTATCACACTGATTGGTACTGTGCAATGGCTTTACTCATGGTCAGCTTCTCAGGACAGTGGCAATGTTTTGCCTGCACTCAGACTGACCTTGTGCTTGTCAACTCTAGGAATTTACATTGTGATAGTCGTCTCAAATTAGCCACCTTGACATAAAAACACAAGGCCCGCCCTTAATATTTGTATAATGTGACTAATTGGCATGAAAATAATTTCATTAGATTTGTAAAGAAGACTTCATATCAAAATAGTCAGTATTTTTATCAAATATCTATAAACAGAATAAACAGAATAAATTATTCATTAACCCCTTTTTACTCTAAAACAGGATCTTTCTTTCCACATACCTTTCCTGCTTAATTAACTACCGTATCAATAAGCCAATGAAATTACAGGAAGTTGCATTTACATAATCAAATCTATGTAAAATCAATCTAATTAAATCGGTGCATACCTCTAATGCAGACATTAAACCAGTGCAATCCTTACATGCACTGTTTTTAGCTCTCATTGATAAATCACTGTAAACTGATTTAAGAAAAGGATTAAATTGGTTTATGTGCATCCAATTAAGATGTTTGTACTGGTTTAACTAGATCCATGTTAAACTGATTTCTTGAAAGTGGTGCAAGTTTCTTGAATAAACAAAGTTTTGGCATGCTTTCCCTCTGGTTCCCTTGCAAGTCCCAAGTCATGGTCTGCAGGCCATTCACTGCTGGGGTCTGAAGAGCTGACAGATCACATGGTGCTAATGATTCCCAGCTCACTTCCAGGCTTTCTGTCTCTTTATTGCTAGGAGGAACTTCAGGTCAGTAAAAACAGCAGGAGAGAAGGAGGAGCAGTCAACTTAAGCTCACCTCTGTCTCATGAACTCACCGGTCTGGTGAGGTTGCGTGAGTGACCCCAGTGAATGCCTCTCCCAACGCCTTTTAGTGCTCATCATCCACAGCTCTCAGACCCTCTCCCTCAAAAATTCCTTAGGAATTGGTTGAAATGTGGGACAGCTCCTTTAATACCAGAACAGCACTGCCCTCATTCCCCTGAAAGCTGTATGAGAAGCTACTTTGGTCCTCCAGAGTCAGTGTGCATGAGAATCACTGTTGGATGAGACGAGAAAGGCTTTACAACTTGTAGAGTCTACTTTCAGTGTTTCCTTATGAATATTAGAAATACTTCTCTTTCACACTGGGCTGCAGGTCCACTGGACACTTCCAAATTTATCTTTTTAATTCCCAGATCAATTCAATTGCAGTTTTCTAGGTTATTAAAAAAAATAGAGAAGGAAAGAAGAAAAAAGAGAGGAAAAGAAGCAGCCAGTTTTGGGACAATATCTTGTCACATTGTTTTAGCTATTGTATTTTATCTGTATTATCTTGCATCTAAGGGCTTTGTTTTGACTCAGCTGTAACCTTTCAGAGCTTTTGAATGAATACATGAAAAGTCAGGAATTAATCTTCATGCTAAAGTTTTTTAAGTCATTTCAATTGCAACATTTCTTAACCTATAATTTGGCATAATATAGTGGAGAGCATCGTGCTGTGGAACTAACTGTTCTTAAATTGTTCTGTTTTAACGAGTGAATTTCTCCATTTTAAGGTTATGTCATGGTGAAAAACAGTCTTAATTTTGATGAGACAAATGTTTTTCTCTCTTTGTGTTTCTATGGTGAATGTCTCAGCCTAAAGCCTTGAGGGTGCTGCTCTTTTTTGCAAGAGAATGTCTCACTCATAATTTAATCATTCAGTTGCACAGAGTAAATCTGTAGCCCCAATCACTCTGAAGTGGCTGCCTGGCAGGAGAGACATTTATGGCCGTTACACTTCCTTATCCAAGCAATGGCTAAGCACAACCAGGGGATGCAACACAATTTTACAGCTTGAGCTTTCAGAAAGGTCATTAGATTGCTCAGGGAACATGAAGATGACGAAAAGGTGAGTGTGTCAGATGCCTTTCGAGCTTATCAAAATATGGCTATCATTGTCATTTCGCTGCACAGAACCATAGGTTCACAGGTCAGGTGCTAGGAAGGGCTAAGGCGCCTGTGATCAGACATCTGTGCCATTAAATGGGCTGTTGAACATCACTAAACCTACTCAGAAGGAGTTAAAATCCTCCCATAGTTGCTTACTATGATTCATTTACAATGACTATTTCCCCCTTGTTTGAACTTTTTTTGTCAGGAGAGGGTATTTAGACCTTAAAAAAGAAACAAGTGTCAGAACCTGGAAATCAGATAATCGCAGCATAAAGTTCATCCTGCTACGCAGAAAATCATTGTGTTTGTGAGTCTGCCTTATCCATGCCAGCAATCTTCAGCCTAAACCCAAGCACAGAATACTAACGGGATGCCAGTGCAAGTACAATTCAATTGGGAGTAAATCATACATGACAAGCTATCCTGTGCTTCCGTACCTGAGTGTCCCAGCCAGCAGGACTGGGACGAACGCTTCTGGTGGAATTTAGCTTGTATTTGCAGCACGCACACAACCACCCGAGAACAGCACAGACACTTGTAATCGGCACTTTTTTTAATTCCCCCAGCTGCACACTAACAAATGTCATCAGATTCAACAGATGGCAAATCAGGTAGGCAAAACAGAGAAACCTTTTTGAAAATCTGCCAAAACAGAATCATCTCGAGATCTAGCTGCCATTTAGAGCACAGTCTATTTTGTCTGACAAGGATGCAGACAAAACCATGCAGAGCGAACAGCTTCATCTGGATACATTTCTAATCAATTCATCTGAATCCTCAGTTGCAGATGAAGCCGTGGTTAGCAGAGTCTTCTACAAAACTAAATATGGATCAATAAACACCCTATAAGCTGGTGAAGTCTTAGCAGGGAACCGAGATTTATGCTAATCTGAGAGGTCTCCTTAACAAGGATGTCTTCATATTCATTGCTTCTTTTTTACGGGTATTATTTTATAACATCCTTTTATAAAAGAGAAAGCCAAGCTCTGTGCAAGAGATCCCTGGTGGGGGCAGAGTCCTTCCCCTGTGCTCATCTCACAGGAAGATGTTACCTACCTCTGCTCCAGCACGTCAGAGTTACGCAGTATTTAGAAATGGCACCTGCAGTTTCCAAAATCTTAAGCTCACTGGCTTATTTGGAGATTTGTCCTTTGAAAAATGTCTCATAGATTGACAGCTATGGATATGTACTGGCTAGGATGGAATGTGGTTTCAAAAATGTATTTAAGTACCATTTTGAACCTCTAGCCTAGGCAGAGTAAGTTACCCTTTGATGTGATGACTATGCATCATATAAGTGATACCATACAAGTAATATATATACATATAAGTAATATAGATATTTATATGTATATATAAATATAAGCATATACATTTTCTAGATAAGCAGCACACACACACATGTATCTATAGACATAAATACCTACCATTGAAAATAAACTGAAAACTCCATCAGTTTGTTACAAGTCTATGCAGGCGCCTCGTGTTCCAAGTGCTGCTCAAATGTTTGAAACTTTGTCACTGTGATTTATTTGGGAAATAAAACCCCACAGATTTGTTTGTCTCATCAAGTGGGATTTTTCCCTGCTCTAACCACTCCTCAGTGCTGCCTTTAACCCATGGTAGCTTAGACGCTATTTTACTGTCCCCTTAAGCTTCAAATCCCAAGTTTATTATAATAATTTGCCTTCTGGCTCACTGCCATATTCCCTGTGCAACCCAAGAACCCTATTTCATTGATACCTCTGGGGGTTTCTTTGCAGACAGGGGCACTGGAAATCCCCCATATAATAAGCTTTTCTTAGTTTTCATTCAACAGTGGAGCATCTGAAATTCCAGGACCTTTATCTCAAACCTAGAAACTTCCAGGAGTAAAAGACATTTGAATTTTTTTTTTATTCTCCTTATGGCTGTAGCTGGATGCCTCAGTGGAAAAGGGAAAAGGAAGCCCTTATTGTCTAACTCAGCCCCTGTGAAGATGTCATCTTAATTCCTGCTTGTCAGAGAGCAGTTTAAGCCAGGGGACCCTAAAGCTCTGTATTACTTCCTGGGAGCATTAGTTTTAAGTATAACCTCTATTGATAGTCTTTTGCATATAAATGTGCAATCCCTATCTGAAAGTTGCTGAATTCTTGGCCTTAAGTGATTTTCTCTGGTAGCCAGGTTTTTACATTCTGTTTATGGGGAAATCCTTTTTACCACTTTTGAATTTACCACCTTTTGATTCAATTGCTATTTCAGCATTTTTATTTTAGTGGATGGGGAAGAGATGTTCCCATTCAGCTTTTTTCTATGCTGTTCATTCTTTCATAGACTTTTATCTTGAGCCCTCTTGTTTATCTTCTTTCCAAGCAAAACAAGCTCAGTTTTTTCAATTTCAAGCATGCAATATTACACTATATCATATAAGACCAGCATCTTTCTAAGCAGCAGCAGATAGAAAACATGAAAAAGGATCCTGAAACTAAGCACACTTTCTGCACCATCTGCCATAAATTGTAAGAAGTCAATTAAAAAGTTCTTCAGCCAGTATCAGTAATGTGTAATGGGAACATTTACTTGATTGCTAATGGCTGGGTTTACATGATGTCTCAAAGCATCAGTTGTGAAGGGTGGCAAAAGCACAGCATTAGGACTGTGATCATCACTATAAATTAAGTTTATGTTGATATAATTAGCAGTTGCAAGCTAAAGTAATATTTATATTGATCCTAGTAAAATCAATGCTGCACCAGTGAAAACATACTCCAAAATTTCATGCTGCCTGTGTCATGGGATTCCAGATGTTTGCTTGTTCACAGAGACAGGAAGATGGAGAAGCCCAGCAGTTTTGCTCATGCTCAGGGCATCTGTGGTGTCAAAGCCTGCTCCTTTGAGTTCTTTCTCTGGATGGGGGGACTGGGGTAAGCCCCAGGGGACTGTACAAATAGACATTGGAATGAGTTGCCTACGGAGGTGGTAAAATTGCTGCCTCTGGAGGTATTTGAGAAGTGCCTGGATGAGGCACTGAGTGATACAGTTTCATGTTTTAGGGGTTATTATGGTGGTGCTGGGTAGATGGTTGGACTGGATGATCTTGAAGGTCTCTTCCAGTCATAATGATTCTGTGATCCTGTGATCCTGTGATCCTGTGATTCTGTGAAATATCAGGATGTGATGATTACATGTGTTTGCTTTAGTCCCTCTCTGACGTGCACCTACAGTGTTGACTGCATTGATGTTGATGTGCTAAAACACTGCCAGTTGTGCTCTCTAAGCCCATTACACAAGGGCTGGGAAGAGGGCAGCCTGCAGGATTGCCACTGGCTAGGAGCACACAAGACAAGACAAGACAAGATGGCCATGCTCCTGTCTCTGGCTTGCACCTGTGTTTAATTAGTTTGCTCAGGAGAGAGTTACTTCTCGAAACCGGATCGTTTGCTGTTTGGATTGCTTCACCTCTCCCACAAAGCTGTCTCTTTGTTTAACAGCAGTCTAAAACTTTGTGTTTTTGCTTCTCCAAAACGTCTCACAAGACGTCCTTTCACTCTGGTACAGACCCCAGTGCTGGCAGCAGTTTACATTAAACCTCCGCTTAATTGCACTGTATAAATAACATTTATACTGCGGGAATAGATACAGGCCCCAACCAAGCCAGGACCCTGTGGTGCCAGCCCTTGTACAAAGAGTGAGTTAATAATAGCCCCCGGAGCAAACAACTTCGTGTCTGAATGCCAGGTACCTGCGGCACGGGACTTGCTCGGACAAGTTGCACGTTAACATTTCTGCAACTCCTTGAGGGGCTGAGGTTTGAGTTACTGGGGAGCTGCTGTGTTACTGGAAAACCCAGCAGAACGCCCAGAGTCTCCTGCAATGATCAGCTGCAGACTCTTCCCGGGGTCCCTGGGGTGAAGGCACCCTGGGTAGGAGGTCACACCGAGCCGTCCTCAGCCTGGACACAAAGCCTTGCCTTTGGATGAGATCTCAAGTTTCATAACTCCTGAACAAAAGAGAGGATATGTAGCAATAGCATCATTTTTTTTTGTTTCTGACTGCTACAAACAACATTATGTATGAAGAAGAAATTACCAAAAAAAAAAAAAAAAGCCAAAAAAACCCCAACCAACCCACAACACATCATTATTTTAAATTAAAACAGCTAAAAAGCAAAACAACAACAACAATCAGGCTGAGCACACTCTTCAAATTGGAACAAAAACAGGAAGCTAAAAACTCTGCTGGCCGAACTCCACCGAAGTCAATGCTTTGCCAGCAAAGAATTTGGCTCTGACTTTCCCAGCAATAATAATAAAGCAATAGATTTATTACCTAACTAAAAGAGCAGACCCTGCTTTATGTATTTCAGTGCTCTGCTCCCAAAGTCTTCCTCCAGGTGAGGCAGCAAGATCATGATAATATGCTGCTAGTCCCTAAGGAACGTGCTGATGATGGTCAAATGAACCAAACCAGTAAAATCAACTTCAGGCAAAACAGAAAAGAAATCTGCAGTTAAAGTTCCAGCTAAATACGTGGCTATAACAGTAGGCTTACAAGGCTTACAATTTAGTCCAGTTCAGGCCAGTTTTTACTGTGTGACACAGAGAAGGGTGTGATTTGGACAAAGGGATGTTATCTACCTCTAACAAAGTAAAAATAACCACCTTTCCACCATGTGCCTGCAAGGGGGGCAGGGGGTGTTTTCACATCACACTCCTAGGAGCATCTCCAACAAGAGCCCAGTGTCCATGCCACCAGCTCCATTGCACAGCCCACATAATGAGGTTTTTTGCCTGCATCTGCTCTTCCACTTGGCCAGTAAATCTGTTGTTTCACCATTTCACTGCTGTTGGGAGAGCTTGAACTTTGCTCAGGCCTCTGGAGGGTCTTGCATCGTTCTTTGTGGGTGAGCCACTAGAATGCAGGGCAAGGTCTTTGGTGAAATACAGCACGTCCGATCTGCTTTTGCACAGAGAGATAGTAAGAACTGAAGGAGAGCAGAAAGCACAGCTGTCTGTGGGTGCAGGAATGCAAACACTAATTCCCACCGCATGGAGTTCGCTAGACTTCTTAGAGACAGCAAAGGTGGTGCAAGAATGGGTGTGTGGGATAAGGCTCAGGCAGGAGCCATGGTCCAAACGGCTCAGACAAAAGCAGGAACAGCCCAGTGTGATTTGGCCATGGTCTCACTGCCTCGGCTGTACCCCACCTCTGGAGTGGCCATTGGCCTCTGCTGAGTCACCAGGGAAGCTGATGGGGGGCTGCTGATGACAGCCTCCCCTTCCTCAAAACAACAAGGTTGCTGAATATATTGGGAAATTATGATTTCAGCTGTTTCAAGATCCATAGCATTTTATTCTCTCTCTTAAAACATAACCAGGGGAGCAATTCTGAGCCTTGTTAATCAGAAAGGGCCTTTTAAAGAGTCGCACTGTCAATGTAAAACTTTATGAAATTGCGTTGTAAATGCCAGTCTTAGACAACTAGCACATTTTCTAATGGTTTCAAATGCAATCTCACATTTACCCTTGCTAATTAGAGGCAGATAAATGAGGATGGACCGAGTCCTAAAAAGATACAGAGATGTGACCCCTTCAGCTCCCCCCACCTATAGCCAGGAGGTCTGGCTCTGTGCTGGCTTCCAGCTTCTGTGGCTCCACTGAGAGGGGCAACAGGCTACGTAATGGGTGTATAGTCTTTCCATGAGCAAAGGGATTTGCCAGCATTTAAAAAGGGCTTTCAGGTGTTATGGTCAATGAAAGTGTTTTTAGCTTGATCAGTATCCCTTGCTGCAATAACTAAGATATTTCAGGTCCCAAGCTAGCAGTTACACTGCTCAGTGGAGTCTCATAAAGGCACTGCCTGGCTGCAGCCTAGATTCAAAAGCTATCTCCTAACACAGCAAAGTAAACCTCTTCCTCTGCTCATAAGCAAGCAGCAGCAGAGGGTGGCAAATATATTCTGCTGCACGAGGCAGCTCATGCATCCCTGTGAACCAGCCTTTCCCAGTGCCCTGAACTGAGAACTAGTCGGGTTTTGCCCACAGATGCCTGCAGCATTCCCTGCAATCCTGACGCCTATCCAATGTGCAAATCAGAAGTTACTGCACTGCACATGGGGAAATACCACTGAGTGGAAGCAATTGGTCTCCACCGTTTAACTAATAATTTGTGCACAATAAATACATGATAAAAGCATTACACTGATGCAAAAAAATGAGGCTAATCACAAACCACTTCCTGCTTATGAAGAAGTTGGAAGGAAGTCTGTAAACAGAGACCAGTGTGTCCCCAGTGTCCTTTACTCCCCCTGCATGTCTTGGAGGTGAGACGTGATGCGTTCCAGAGATGGAAAATGAGAAGACATGGATGTGGACACACATGCACACACACATTCACCATGCAGGAAACTTTACTGGCATACAGCATTTGCTATGATTTAAAGTGTGGAGGCCAGTGTAGGTAAATTTAGGCCTGAAATAAGCCCTGATTTCTAGATAAGATGCAGCTGAGAAAATGCCCAGCCCCATGCCGAGAATGGGTTCCTGGGACAAACAGAAATGACCATGGCAAACTGCTGAGGACTTTGCGTGGCAGCTGGTTCCCACAGTCAGGAGGAGGCTCCGTTGCCGTGCAGATATTTACCCAGAGGAATGTTTGTGAGCATCTCTAAGGATCTGTTTATGCTTGGAAGTTGTCATTGCTCATCTCTGGAATAAATTAGACTTTGTATGGGGATAAAAAGCCTTTTCCTTCCAAATCACAAATATCCTACTTTCTTCCATCATCCTTTTTTTTTCCCCAGATGATGTGGTGGTCTCAGCCTGCTCCAGCTAACTGTTGGAAACAGATGTATTGCAGCTTGGAACAAGCTCCTCTGCAACAGGCTGGAGATGGACACCTCTCCATTTTCTGCAAATGGCTTGGCTCCTGCTGGTCATCCCTCCACCATCACACACTGCCCTGGGTTCCCCCATACCTGTTCATTGCCAGTGCTTTGAAGCCAGGGGAATGAGGAGGGGCTGCACGAGGAGGAAGAAAAGGAGGGCTGGAGGGCTCGTAGTGGGTGCCAGGGGCTTTGCCATCAGGAGCAGAGGAGTGTGTGATTTCCACCCTTTATCCCCCCATCTGCCTTTACACAAAACCCCCCTTCCCAGGAGGGTGAAAGGGCATTTTATAAATACAATTACAAAACTGTTGGAATCAATACCATGAGGCAGATGGATAGCTCAGCAGAAACAAATAGATTAGATGGCGAGATAAAATAGATTAGTCAAATTGATCCGGGGCCGGTGAGATAAGGCCCTTCCGGAGCAGGCAGCAATAGTGCACAGGAAGGATGCCTCTGTGACCCCTGCACCTCTCCACTGCTTTCCCCTCTCCTCTCCCTTCGTCCCGCTTCATGCTACACTGAACCAGAAGAACAAAAAAGGAAAAAAAAAGAAAAAAGCAGAGATAAACACCGTTAGATGACTGAAAGCCCTCTCCTCCCCATCCTCCCCCCTTCCCAGCCGAGGAGCGGGAGCTTTCAGCTGGGTGCTTTTCTTCTCCTTTCTAAGTCAGGGTCCCAAAGTTTGCCACTGACAAGAGGAACAATAGAAGGAGCTGGGAGCTGCAGCTTTGAGTCCAACAAAATGGGGCCTGCTGCTGCTGAGCGCTCCCATTCCCGAGAATGAGCGAGGTATAAAAATACTGGCTCGAATTATCTAGGCTCAGTTAGGAGAATTGCATGAAACTCTGTTTTATTAGGAGGCTTGGTGGAGAGGTGTGTGTTGTACACACATATTATAAGATACCGGCCTTTCATTTTCATTGCAACATATCTGCCTACACACATCCCTCTAGCAAGACTGTTAGAAATGACAAATCTACTCAAAACCATACCTGTCCATCAAAACCCAAGGAAATAATAGCAAATACTCCCTGACTATCACATAAACAGTTTACCATAGCAGGAGAAATCGTAACTTTTGGAACACTTGAGCGATAAATTTCACAGTCTCTATGGCTTTATATTAAAATTCCTTCTACTTCTTTTTTTTCCCCCAAGGGAAAAAAAAAAGGAGAGAAAATGAAAAATCCAGAGACAGTCTGTTTTTATAAATGCAGTTCCATCAGTGGTGCTTGTAAATTCTTTTACTTTTGGCTATTTGGCTCACATGACCAAGGTGCCTCGTGTTACAAAAAAGCCACTCTTGAGAGGAGAACAATCACACCGTGTTTTTTTGATCCCAAACTGCCTCTGCCCTCCGGCTTGTGCCACAGCCAGGAATAAATGGATGGACATTCAGCGAGGCTGGGGGAGATAGCCCCGCCTTGCTTTACGCCCTGAAAGACTGAGAACTTTGCGTGCAGATTTTGCCAAGTGGTCAGGGCTCAATATATCTAACAGACTTAATGAAGTGCCTTATTTTATGTTACAGCAGTCCATGGACTTTCATCCCCATCTCTGCCCTTCCCGCTGCTTGTGTCTGCAGGCTGCTGTCTCTTCTTTCTTTTGACCTCATGGCGAGCTGGTTTAAGGAGCTCAGCTGGGAAAAAACTAACTGTGCCGCAAGAAAAGAGGCCCTCAGTGCTGGTGCAGCCCGCTGAGGTGGCTTGCTGCTGGCTCAGACAGAGCCAGATGGGAGGGGATGGGTAGCCAGGGACAAGAGAGGTAAAGGAGGAATACTATTGCCCCTTTGAGCGGTTCATAGGCAATTACTTCAGCTTAGCTACAACCTTGAATGACACCCTAAGACTTAAAGGGCTAAAACCAGGTGTCTGACATGGGCAATTGATAAACTTGGTCCCTGGTCTTGCAGTGAGATTTGTTATTCTCTTGTTAAACAGCATCATTTAGAAAATTTGAAGTTTTCTGAAGACTAATTTCCTTACAAAGAAAGATTTAATTTATCAAAGTTTTCCTTTGAAAGGAAAGGCTAGACCAAAAAAGTCCCAAGTCAAAATACTTCTATCCAGGAATCTGAAAACAGCAGAGTTTCAGGGTGCTCAAGAGACCCTCATCCAGAGCCCTGCCCCCAGGCAGGATCAGCTCAGTCTTCCCTGACAAACATTTCTCAGGCCTCCAATGGTGAAGACGTTGCCCTAGGAAAGGGTTAGCCAAAAGTCTCATGCTTCCATTCTCCCCCATGGGTCAGGCAGTTCAAACCACATCTGCCAAAATATATGCAGTTGCTGTGAGTAGAGACAGGAGCTGGTTTAATCAGGAAAACTCTGTGAAAAGCATCATGGAAAAACTGGTATCTCTGGATAGTCGAAGCCCTTCAGCAGCACAGGTGCATGGAGAAGTTCACAGTGTGGCAGAGGACAAAGTGCGTTTAGAGGACTGGCTTAAATACTTTTGCTTTTTGACACCCAGCTCTGCTTTTCCAGTGTTAACTCTCTGAGCCATATCTAACAGGCAGGCACATGTAGAAAGCCCATAGCGATCACCTTCTATCACGTGTATGGATTGCCACAGTCTTCTTCTGGTGGAAATATTAATGCATCAGCAATTTTTGTTACTGGCTGACTTGAGCAGCCCAGAAGGCATGGAAAGTGTCTTCTGCCCCTGAGCAGAGCAGAAGTATGCAATGAGTCTCCACATGATCTGCAGAGTTGCTTCTTGGCTGGTGTTGACCGGCAGAGCAGCATTTTGTTCCCCAGAATTTAAGTTGCAGAGAACCTGAGCTATTATATTAAAAATATATTCATAACTGGTTATGTAGTAAATTGAAACTCTTCCCCTGTACAAATACGATTTCTGTCTGATTCAGACCAGTTAATATACAGAAAAATTTATGTTAGGGAAAAAAAGAAAGGCTAGTCAGCTGTTTAAAGGTGTGACATCTGCGAAAGAAGCCAAGTCAGAGAAGTGTAAGTGATTACAGTGTCCAAGCTAAACAAGGTACAATTAAACCACTGCTTCCCCACCATCTCCCCAGAACTTCCAAGTAAGGCTTTATGAACCCTAGGGGACCAGGTTAGCCCTAATTGTATCTTGTTTAACTTGGCCAATTAAACAGCAAACTCTTCTCGGAGTTGGCCCTGTCTGCAGATATCACACCTTCTTTGCTTCTGACTGCTTTCTTCACTTTTTGAAGCATATATACCATATATTTTTATTAGCTCTTGGGAATGTGTTTCTAAAAATGCCCTTTGGTAAATACTAATCACAACTGTATGAACAGTGTTTTCAACTGTATGCCATTTCCCTGAAATAGAGGGAATTGTCACCCTGCGCTATGATGCCCTCACCTGTAGACTCTTTAGAGAGTGGACACTGATTGACTTTTCAGAAGGATTTGGGAAAAGGCCAGAAACACCTCTTGCCTCAAGTCCCCATTTCACAGCAAGCTGGAACTGAGCTGAATGCAAGGAAAGAGAGCTGGAGCTGCAGGCACTTAGGACAGTTGTTACTTTTCAGAGGAGACAAAGGCTAACACCTGAATAGAAGAAGAGGGAACTGCATGTCCTCTGGGATAAGCTAGCAAGCGAGAGAGAGAAATGGCCTCCTTCCACTATAGATTACCAGAAGATAGAAGTGAAATGAGGAATTTGTTACCTCTTTTCAGTAATTAATTAAACTCAACATTGGGAATTTTAAATGCCTCTATCTCACTTAACAAAACACAAACAATATTTTTAGGGGACAAACTGGTCTTCTGTCTGCAACAGGATTTTTTGTTTTATTTTGATCTATTTTAAAGTGGAGGAAACATTCATGACAGTTAATACGAACACCTCAAACAAGGATCTTCAGAAGGTCATTTAGTGCTAAATTTTAGTAGTAGCTACTTCACATTTGCATGAGAACTACATATTGCACATAAGACCATCCTCAAAAGACCCCCAGGTCAGGAGAAACTTTTAGCTGTCTATGAAACAAAAAAGATAGACAAATACTCAGCTCTTACAGAGGAATGAAGTAACCGTTCTTCCTGCTTTGGAGAGGAGGAAATGGGCAAAGTGACCAGGAAAGATGATGATGGAGGCCTCAGAGTAGCATCACACCACCACATTATGCCACAAACAGGCACATCCCGAGCAACAACATGTCCTGCTCTCAGACAGGAGAAGAGAAATGGGCATCCACTGCTCTAAGCCCAGCTCTGTTCAAGACTCATCTTAAGTAAGTGCCTCCAACTCGTTTTCCCGTAAGTAACGGAGGGACAAGGCTTCTGTAACTCACTGGGAAGTGGCAGCTGATAATGTTTGCTCACCACCTTGAAAAAGCCAGGTGCCACGCACAGGCATACAGAATGCCAACAACATACCTATAGCACCTTCTGGGTACCAAGAAGAGCACATGCCTTTGACCAGGGATGCAGCACGAGCACAATCAGGCTCCTGATGAATTGCAAATTATTAGGAGACACTCCCTTTAGTACTGCTTTGTCTTACATTTCTTAAAATCAAACTGCTGCTGATAAACTTAAAAGTACATTTGGAAAATGTTTTGATTGCTGTTTTTTGAAGTTTCCCATGCATTAAAATACTAAAGAGTTGGGGAAAGAAATCATGCATGAGAAGATGCCTAAGGAAGCATGCTAAGTAAAGCAGAACAGTAATAATGCTGCTGAAGTGCCTGGTGAGAGAGCTTCACCCACTCGTATAGGGGAATCACCAGATGGCACTGTAACAACACCTAGTTTTCCAAATTTTTTCTCTAACTGGGCAAGAACTGCTAGGTTAATGAAGAAACAATACCTTCTTGTTGTGATTGTGAGTAAGTAGTTTTAGGGGTATTGGTGAGAGGGGGAGATAAGATAGATGGTTGCTGCTTATGACCTACCTTCACCTAAAAACTCGGGTTGACCCATGGATGGTAACTCCATACCTGCCTGATTGTTGCTTGAGTAGCTCTGTGTTATGCCTACAGCTGAATAAAGCAGCTATGCCAACAAGCGGAGTCCCTCTGTCATCTTCATTTCATCTTTCACAGGGTTTGGAAACATTCTTTTAGAAGAAAAGACTATATATATATAGTTATATATGTATGCATGTATGTGTGTGCAGATATACACATATGCACATCATTTGAAGAGCACAGAGCACTGGACCAGGCTGCCCAGAGAGGTTGTGGAGTCTCCTTGGCTGGAGACATTCAAACCCCACCTGGATGTGTTCCTGTGTGATGGACTCTAGGTGACCCTGCTCTGGCAGGGGGGTTGGACTGGATGATCCTTCGAGGTCCCTTCCAACCCCTAGGATTCTGTGTGATTCTGTGATTCTGTGAACTAATCAAAACACAAGAGTTCCCTGAGGTTATTAAGCAAGGCAGTGGCAGAGCAAGAAATGGAAGCCAAGAAAACTCTCTAATAAACAGCTGTTACAGAAGTACCTTATTCATGTGTGAGTCACTAACACATACTTAACTCTGATAACAAACAACGCATTCTTGGAGAGAGTCTCAGTTTTGATTTATGTCACATTTTCATTAAATATAGAGGAGCTGCCAAATTTGCCTATATAAATCCCAGTGACCTCATATATTTCAATCAGAAGTTTTGGAAAAATTCGACAAAAGGAGCTTTTCCCCCATGACACCCCCCCCTTTTTTTTTAACCTTATTAATATGGTACTCTGGCATAAGGCTCTATTTTGGACTCTGCTGGAGAAATGAGTGTTTCTGAAGCCTGTTTATGACAAGATATAATTAATACTAGGGAGGAATTAAAAGAGATTTAGAGAAAAAATATTGTACACATTTGGAGTTAAATAACAATTTGGCCTCATTAAAACAGTTTCTGTTTGCGACTAATTTTATTCTTGGTTACAAAAGCCATCGTTTGTCTGAGCAACGATGAAAAAGTAGCTGTTAACATAGTGCAAATGACAGTGAAATTGGAAGAGACATGTATGTTAATGAGCATCCAAGTGCCCTACAGTGCACAAAAGCGAGCCAGAAAAAAAATAAGATTCCCCTGATATTGTTGAAAAGCTAATGATTATTTGACATGGCAAGGAATGCCCTAAAACTGCAACCCACTTTACATGAAGATACAGTTGTTTTCAGGATCAGGGGCTACCTCAGAGCCCTTTGATGACAACACTGATTTCATAGTGGGATATTAATTATTCATTTGCAATTTTGGAAATAATTTCATTTCCTTACAGGGGAAGATCTGGCAAGGAGTGGCCAATAACCGTGCATTTAGAACTGGGTACGTGAGCTGTGGTGTCTGTATGTGGTGGTGTGCTTAGCTAAATCCTTGGATGCACATGCAAGCTGTTGATTCACTCCCTCCACGCAGGATGTATCGTTGGGCTTGTGAAAAAGCAGAGAGAAAGCGCCACGATTTATGCAGTGAGCACACTTATTAAAGCCAGAGGGGCATCGTCCTAAAACCTGGACAGAATTTGGCCTGTCAGATTTGCATTAAAGCTGTGCTGTATGGTTTTGTGTATGGGACCCCAAAATCAGTATTGAAACTCCCTTTCAGTTAAAGAAAACTAATTGAAAACAAAGATGCTTGAGTCCCCTTTTACCAACAGTCCAAGAACTTGGACATCAAAGAGACAAGAGGAGCCCTGTCCCCCTGACAGTGACTTAAGCAATGATAGATCTGTCCCTTTTGAACGGAAAGCCCATAAGCAGGAGGGCAGTGTTGAGGGCAAAAGGTGTGCAGGAAGGACACCATTTGCTGGTTCCAAGCAACAGACTCCATTTGTTCTGGGAGTACTTGGAAGGCAGCTGTGTATTCCCAAGTGCTGCCCACTGGCACCTTAAGCTATTTTGTATGCAGCCTTGTGGGTGCCTTGTACACGTCCACAGACAAGCTGAGCATTTTTGACACTTCTCTGCCCATAGTTGAAAACAAACCATCTCCATCAACTTGGAAGATATGGAAAGTTTGTCTTGAATTCCTGATCAAATGAGTTTGCAGCAGGCTGAATTTGCAATGGATCTCTTGTCTGGGGCACCCTCTGCCTGCTGTGAGGGCAAGAAAGTGCTACTTTGAGCTCAGAAAAACAAGCTTGGGCAGGAGGTAAGCCTGGGAAGGCATTTTTACTCTCTTCCAAGTGATGCCACAAACAGAAAGAGAGCTCTTGGAAACACAGTCAACCTAAAAAGCTCTATTATCTCTGAAGCAATCATTTTGCCTCATTACTGAAAATCTAAATGGGAGTCAGTAATGTCTCAATCCAAGCCGCCCTGTTGTTTTAAACATTGCTGTGTTTATTTCACCCCTTCCCATCCATTATGCAAAGAAACACTCTGAGATAAACAAGAAGCATGAAGAGTTGTGTGGAGCCTGCCAGAATTCCCAAATATTTCATATTTTGGCCCCCAGGATGAATTCAGTCTCCAGACCACCTAACTAGAGAACGAGCTGGATGTTGTAAATGTGTTTGGCAAAGATTACAAAAACTTTTGAGTTAAATCGTTTTGCACTGCTCTGCTAACAACATTTCCTCAGTATCCACCTATTTTTTATTTAGGTCACACCTTGCCAGGGTGGTCTTGTGCTTGCACACCAGCCAGCAGCCCATGGAAATATCTATTCAGTGATGGCATTTGAAGTGTCTGCCAGACACGAGGACCTGCTGGGTACCACTGAGATAACTGACAGGCCGTCATCCTGGCAAGGGGTTTGGAGATAGAGAGCCAGGCTCAATAAGGGGTTTAACTAACACTGCTCACAAGCCATTGTTCAATCCAATTGCCTTTCTTTGAGCTTCATAATCTATAAGATGCAATTGTTGAACAGATAAATGTGGCAGAGTCCAGGTAAGTCAGCCATTTATTGGGACAAGTAGTTCAACCATGTAAGGCATGAAATAATTTTCCTGAGGACCTCTTTCACAAGGTACCAGTCCTATCAGTGTGGCATTAGATGCATTACCCTGCTGAGAGATACTTTTTTTTTCCCTTCTTTGTAGCCCTTTCTCCTCTGCCTTTAACACCACTGTCTCCTCTGTGCAGGTGTAGTTTGCTAGGCTGCTTCATTGCTTCCCAGGTCTGAAATAAATTCTTGCATTCTGCAGAGTCCACAGGCTAGTCATACACTTTGCTTTCTTTGTGTTTTCTAATTCAGTCTTTTTTTCTACATCTACTCTCAAACGGACCTCTTTTAGAAGAAATTTCTTCTTTTTTAGTATTCATCATATTTCTTGCACTGTCTAGGAGGAAGTACTCCACATATTCTGATTTATAGCATTGCCATACATTGTCTCCAGACTATGTATTTTTGTATGACAAAGCAATAGGCTATGAAAGTTGCTATGTCTAAAACTATAGGTTCATCTTTCTTCCATTCAACTGTCTGCCTGGACATACAACTCTGCAGTTCTACTAGAGGATTTAAAGTGATGATGTCAATCAAATGCTGATGGCACATCTTCATGGCAATTGTTTTACTGTGATCAAAACTGTTGTACACAGTGCCCATGTTTCAGTCAACAGTCACAAATGCTCTATTTCTGTCACTGTATTGATGTGTGGTTGCTCATCCTTCCTGGCTGAAAAATGAGAGGAAAAGCTCTGGTTGTGTTCCCATGCTAAGTTGCATAAGCACAGTGTTCCCAGAGAACTGAGAGGGAGTTTGTGGCTTCATCCTGGAGAAGGAGAGAGTGAAGATGCTTCCCTCTCTTCAACTCACTGCTCTCAGCTCTGATTTTCCAGCAGCTGTCAAAGCAAGGTAAGTCATGGGAGAAAAGTTCAGTAGAAAAATATACTCTTTAATGTTAAGAGATTCCTTTTTCACTGTGAAAATACCAATAGTCACTGATACCTATTCCTGCAGCAGACAGTGCCTGCTCGTACGTTGCCGCAAAGCAGCGCCACACTCGATGTACAAAAGACTTTAGAGGACCTGGCACATATGCAGTGGGCCTACAGCCTAAAAAACAAACAAAGAACCAGACAGAAAAGCAAAATAAGGCTGGTGTGGTGTGATCACAGGCCCCACTTCCTACCATCCCATCTCTCTGAGAAACTGAAGCCATCTCCACTTGCTTCTCAGCCAAGGGATAGGAAATCACATTAGGCGTTCTTCTAAAAATTAATTGTTGCCTTTCACCTTAGTTTATACAGATAAACAAGAAAAGTTGTGTTACGGGCATTTACACATTACCATTACCACATATCCTGGAACTAGAGAGCCCATGAGGTTTCCCAAGGAAAACAAACAGTTTCCACAGGTCTGCACCAAAGTACTTCTGTGTTAAACCCACCTTTCCATGCACAAGCTCCCCCCCACGCATAGTCACACAGGAATGCACACTCACAGCTCAGGGTCCTGCTCTGAAGAGAAAAAAGGACAGGCTTCACTTCAGCATTGCATTGCAATTCATCTTTCATTTGTTAGATAGCAGCATGGAAAACATCGTTCTCAAACCTGATTCTGAAGGAGCTCTTCACAGCCAGAATATGAAGTCCTGCATGAGCCTAGGGGAAAGGAGGACTTTCAGCTGTTGTTGTTTTATGATAGGGCAAGTCTGGCTCCGTACAGCTTATATGGAGTCACCAAGGGAGTAAGAGAAAGGAGAGAGGGTTGCTAATAACACACTGTCTCTCAGAGGTTTTATCTCAGTACATCCTTGTCCTAGACACACATTTATTTATTTATCTGACTTTAAAAAATCATACTTTTTCACAAGCAGTTTATCAGTAGGCAAGAACTCTGCTTAATATTTCTAGAAGTTGGGCAGATTTACCTTTGTTTCCAGATGACAGGACTGGTCTGGCCAGGGGCCCATGCAAAAGTAATCCAACTTTGTTATTGTTACTAAGTTGTCCTAAAGAAAGTTGGAGGCGGTTTATCTTTTACAGCACTCCTTTCTAATGAATTGGCAACACATCTGACTTGGGTCCTTGTATAGGGCCTCCCTCGAGCCCTCTCACCCCGACTTGTTACTGGCTTCCTGCTGATTTACAACAAAACTTTGACATTTGGTCTGCTCCTTAATAAGGGCCTGTGACATTGCCCAGGTATGAAAAAGGGGAATAAAATTATGTGGGTTAAAAATGATATAGCTCTTTGAAGGTGGAGACAGCACAACTGGGCTTCAAAGTCCAGAGAGAAAAACGATATCCACAGAAGGCTCTTTGTTTGGACGGCTTGGCTGGCATAAATCTCCCAGCTGTGGTCCTTTATACCACCTCTAATTATTTGAAACTCATTTATCATTTGAGTGTCAAATAATTAGAAGTGGTGTAAAGAAACAGAGAAGAAGAAGGAAGGAAGGCAGGAAGAAAAGAACGGAAGGAACAGACATCGTAGGCCATTCAATTGGGTGATTTTGAACAGGAAGACCTTATTGGATTATCTTGATAAGGTGACTTGAATAATTCCTGGAGTTCAAGGAAAAGTAAACCAGGCCTCTTTACTGTCTGTATTACAGGACTATCAGAAACCCTTGGGCAGCAGAGGAGAGGTGAGATGCTCGAGAATACAAAATTAAAAGAGAAGATTCAAATTAAACATCAGAGCTGCAAGAACCCCCTGAAGTTTCCGTGTGAAGAAGCAGTGCTGTTTAGGAGTGCTGCCTACGAGTCAATACAGTGTTAGAGCTCTCTGGTGTCAGAGAGACTGGAAAAGAAGCCTACATGCTCTTGCACACAGTAAATGCCAACCTAATTGAGTTCCTGCACTGCAGCATGAGCAATACAATGATCAAGCACTTTGTTAAAAATGAAGGGCTCAAATACTACCCTGACTTGCCATTTTTTTGCAAAACCACCAACTTCAAAAGGATTGCATATATTACCAGCAAAACCAGTACTTCTTGCTAGGTGGTACTTTATCGGTTTGGCCAGGAGCCAGGGCAAAAGTAACCTGGTGCTGTTATTGATATTCAAATATTCTGAAGTTCTAGACAATTATATAGCTATATTCATTCCGCTTGGTCATAACTTCTTTTATTATTTCCCTGTTTTCTGCAAAATTTTAATACAAAGTAAATTTGAGCGTGACTTCAATAGAGAGAATCTGTGCCTCTCTAACATGACCTCTGTATCTAGACAGGTGGCAACAGACAGTGGATAAAGGCAAGGTTATCACTGTTTTCACTTATGAAAGTTCCCCTAGTAAGAAAGGAAAGGGTGAGAGGGAAAGGATATTAAGATGGAGGAGCAAAAAAAAGCATGAAGCTGGCTGAGAAATGGAAAACATACACAGGGAATGAATTTTGAGTTATGCAATCTGTGTTATCAGGTACAGGGGTCAACACGCTGTAGCAACAGGTGCCAAAGACATCAGGCAAAGATTTCTAATGGCCCCCAGGAGGATGGGGAAGGAGGAGCAGTCCTACATCTGTGAGAGGCAGCTGCTCCTTGCTCCCACCAAGCTCAGTTCCAAGGGGAGCTGGGAGCTGAGTGTGCATCTCGCCCAGCCCCATGTCCTTATCTCACACCCATCAGTCGACAGGCAGCATTTTGCTTTGTTAAGCAACGCTGTTTGGCACCCACAGAGTTCCCACTACTGTTTTTAAACTGTAATTTGGGAAAGCAAGCACTGCCTGGTGTGCCACCATGGACCTGTTGTGCTGGTGACTAGCCTGGAAAGGTGAGCTAGGCAAAGAAAGGCTCCAGGGCTACATGTGAGGGACTGGAGGGGGAATCAGGACAGGACATATGCTGATAGAGAAACGCTGGGTTTGATGAATGCCTGCTGGGACCGTGAGCAGTGGCCCAGGTCTGGGGAGAGATGCTTGGATGCTCAAGGCAGCCAGTGTCGGAGCAAATACCCTGCAGCAGAGTTCTGGGCTGGGCATCGTCTCTAGTGCTGGTCTGGGAGCCCAAGCCCCACAGATGAATCACAGAAGTGCTGGGCTCAGTAGCCAGCCCTCTCTACCCTTCCCCTCCCCATAGCTGTGCCTCCAGCTTGCCTTGCAGCCCCCCTGCTCCTTACCTTCTTCCTTCACGCAGTGACCCCCTGTGCTAAAAATACCCCCCTGCAGCACTTGGTACAATAGATAAGCCTTGCAAAGCTCTTGTGGGAGATGCTGTGGCTTCACATCTGCTTGTTAAAAATATCACATATTATTAAAAAAAAAAAAAAAGTTTCTTGTGACTAATTTCAACAGCAAACCATATGGTCTTTTTACTTCTCCTGCACTCATAATAATTAAATGGCTAATTTCCCCTCTTAAACTACCTTCGGCCCACAGAAAGAAACAAAGGAAATCACAGCTATTCAGCTACAAAACATCTTGTTAAAGCACAGCAAAGAGTTATGCAATTAACCCCACAAAAGCTGGAATTTCACAGTTATATCTAACACTCAAGTTAACAAGAAGTGGCTTTAAATTGAGCCTTTTTTCTGTTGTTTCTGTTTGCTGGCATGGCAGTCACAGTTAAGGTCAGGTGTCAGACCAGATTTAAGCCATAAATGTCTGTTTCCTTGGTTTTTTTGTGAGCCGGAGTCAGCTCCTTATTGTGATTTAAATCAGCCGCTGGGTGCTTTGGAGGAGGCTTCCATTAAACTGGGAAACAAAGAATATGATTGCTTGTGTATGTCCCCATACTGCAGCAAGAGCCCTCGACGCTGGCATGCAGTGTGTGTGTGTGACCCATGCATTCTACAGCTTCATTTTGGGGCTGTTTTGGGGTGGCTCTGGCCTCGCTGGTAGCTCCTGCCTGCTCCTGCCTGCTGGGTCCTGCCCAGCCCAACCACGCTCCTCTGCCATCCACCTGCATCAGAATGGTCCCATTTTGCCATCCCACGTGGAGGCCATCAGGCCATTGCCTGGGAGCAGTGGGATGCTAGGGATTTTTTAATTTTTAGGAATCCTTCTCCGTGACACAGATTCAAGAAAATACTGAAAAATGTGCCTGCCTTAAGGCGCGTGGCTGGTTCAGTTTGGGTAAAAGAGGCTGGGATGGTCCTAGGGGGATTGAAGGTGCTTGAAGCAGAGAAGCAATCCTTTGTGCTACAGACTCAGAGCAAGCCAAAGTCCAGCCAAGGAGACCATGCTGCAAACTGATACTCCTGGGGGGTGCTTTGAGCACTGCCTCTTCTTATGGGGTTGTGGGACTCAGCGTTTGCCCCTAAAGGTGGCAACTTTGCTGCAAAGCCAAAAGCACTCAGGCTATCTTTCACTTCTGTTCCATTTCTTCCTGTTCCTGGTTAAACAAGCCCAAGGTCTGCAGGGTGGGACATGCCAGTAGGGCCTGGGGACCCTGTGAGGGACGGTAGGATGCTTTGTGGGGACATATCCCGGTACCCAGCCAAGCGATGAGCTCTGCTAGAGGAGCAGCAGTTTCCAGGAGGAGGACGCCAGCAGCATGGTACGATGAACAGCAACAGAATTGCATTCAATGAGACAGAACGTTTGTGGACTTGATGGCTCAGGCGAGGGTGCCCATTTTCCTGCCATATTGGAGCACTCAGATTGGCACTTAGGAGATTAAAACGGGTATTTGGGTGCCTAAATGCCTGTCTGAAAATTAAAATTTAGAATTGGGTGCCTTCATTTAGACAATCAAGTTTGAAAATGAGAGTGAGAGATTGCATGCCTGAGTATAATTTAGAGCATGGACCCATTATGGATATTTTTATTGTTTAAGAAAATCCTTCCTGACTGGAAACGAGGCAATGACCAGGACTGTGAAGAGTGAAGAAAACTATGATGGCGCCGAGCAATTTTCTTGATAAGATGAGCCACTAGATGACACTTTGCATAATAATATGTCGGACTGAACATTTCCATGCTACATTTTAATTTTCTGGCTTGGTAAAGCCTATTATGGGCTGGTGCCAGGCAGCCCACAGAGCATAAAGCTAACTAGGGCCTTCCTAAAGTACCTGCCTTCCTCATAAAGCAGGTGGCCTTTAGCTATGTCTCATGCATCTGAGCAGGAGAAGGAAAATAAAAGCAGAGAGAAGAAATGAATGAGAAAAAAAAGGATGATCACAGAGCAACAGACAGAGAAGGAGGGATCTGTGGCCTGGGAACTGGCCAGAGGAAAATGTGGTGAAGAGCAGGCGTCACGCATGGGAGAAGGGTGGGGAGGTGGGACACTGAGAGACAAGAAAGGCTGAACAACGGTGAAGAGATTAAAACTGGTGACAAAAATAAGAGTAGGAACGGGGAGGAAAAAGACAGTGGAGAGTACAACTGGGGAGGAATTAGGAGCTAATTACCACTCTTAAATTCATAGCAATATAGAATACTGGTATTGAAGTCAGGTAGAATGCTCCCCGTGTTTTCCCAAGCAGCAGCCTTCAAAGCCAAAATAGAAGAAAGAACAGGGGAAAGCAAACAACATGACTGTGTGTTTTAAGTTGGTTTCATATATTTCAGACAGTTTATGTATTTAGCAGTAAATATAAAAACATAGAAGACCATCTTTTGATTGTGCTATGAGGTACAGTTGCCACTGATTAAAGAATTGAATTTAGAAGGAGATGTAGCTCTCTATATAAATAAAAAATAGCTGATTTGGATTTCTTACATTACACTAATCTATCCCTGTTTAAGAAAACAAATACACACATCCACTGGAATTTTCTTGACCATTTATCAGCATTTCCCCCAGTGATATGGATCTAAATACTCCAGTTTTTCCTGTGATTTCTTTCTTTATGATCCAGCTGGGAAACGACCAAGAATGTAAGCTTTATCATAAAGCATTGCAATGTGTATGTTACTTGGATCAGCACAGTTGTTGGGTTTTTTTGTTCACTTGGGGTTTTTTGGGTTTGGGGTTTTGTTGTTTTTTTTGTTTTGTTTTGTTTTTTAAATTAATTAAATTAAGTCCTGCAGATCTATGATGGTTTCATGCCCAATGTGTCTGGCCTTGAGTGTAATTTGGAAGACTGTGTATCAGTGTAGATGGTGTTAGCCTTGCTTTTGTGAAAGCAGGTAAATTGGGCAGATAGATACACTGGACAAAAAAGGCTGTTCCTCGTCCTGCTCTTCAGACTCAGGAATCTCCAGACCTCAGGATGGTTGCAAGACAGTCCATCAGATTTTAAGGACTAGGTGAGCTATTTGAAATAGGAAAGGAGCAGATCAAATACTGAGGAACCTTTTCCTTCCTTTGCTTACTGCCTTTTGTTGCTACTTTTGCCTAACCTAATATTACAACACAAGACAGCAACCACAAAGGTGTTGTGTACGTAATGCTTACTGGTAACTTCTGACTGGCAAAGAAAGTCAGTTAGTCTGAGCACAAAGGGAATTTTTTAGCCTTTCTCTGAAGACGAGGTGACCCACGTTTCTGCTGTGGCTCTTGGGAATATCCTTCTTAGATACCAATGCTTCAGAGTCACGTAACAATACCAGAAACATTTGACTTCAGGAGTGGGGCATAAAGATTCAAAGAATTAGTAAATGTATAAATCCACAGGATGGTGGGAATGCAGCACCTTACTGTTGCTTACAGATGCAAACTGAAAATTACTGGGTGCAAGTGGATGTCTAATTACAGCCCACTCCTCCACAGCTAACATACCATCAACATTATTTTCATAAAACATTTCCACTTTCCCTTAGGGATATCTACTTCTGCTTTTGCAAAAGAAATCCTATTTGCTTGGAATCTAGAACACATCAAAGTCATAGCAACAGAACAAATTAATCTAATTTAACAATGAGATTGGTCATTTTTTAAAGCTGAAAATCAGTTTACAATTTCCATCTGTCCCCATGGAAGTCAAAATATATTTTGACTTTCACATCTGTGTCTGATAATCATAATCCATAATACAAACAGTAATAAAATTTCCATGCCCTATGACAAAAAGGTACCTAGAAATACAGGCAAGCATTTATCAGTTCACTCTCCCACCTCACTACATGCAGATGTTTAAAGTCAGATACTCATGCTCAAACCTGCCATGGATGGGCCCTGCAGCACCTAAATGCATTTGATCTTTAAAATGTGATTTTAGGCTCCCAGTTGGGGGTTCTCGACTTGGAAAAATTGGAGACACATTACTGTCATAACACATATCACATTTGTCTTCTTCTCCAAGGGTCGGCTTCCAATTTCTGTGCAGAAAGTGAGGTTAGTATCTTCACAGCTGTTCCCTACTGCCATTTAGAAGCCTCTCAAAACTGCTGCCTTAGAGCAACTGGAAATCTTTGCTGAAACACGAAGTCTTTGCAACTGGAAGTCTTTGCTGAAAAGATATGACAGCCATTCCCAGGGAATGGTCAGTCAAAAGAGTGTTACTTTGCTGGAAAAAACAGGTACAGAGTATTATCGTAGCAAGCACTGATTATCCTTTGCTTCTATCAGCACTTAGGTTTGCACAAAAACAACAAGAGAAAGTGGCAAGGTGAAAGACATAACTAAGGCATGTCCCACTCAACTCCAGTGTAGAAAGTGCCAGCAGAAAATCTTGAAATTCCTAAACTGAATTTTTCTTACCAAATCAAGGCTAATAATTTTATTTTCATATCGATTGCATCTTGCCTTCTGAGGTCCTTGAATGAAGGACATTTTATAAATGTAAATTTGATGGACTGATACATTTATATTCATGAGAATGTAGCTGGAACTAAGCAGGTTAGTGTTAGTTTACACTCCAATTTTGTCAATAATAATCATGAAAAGGAGGGATTAATGGCTCACCCATATAATCTAATCATATCAATGCTATCCACTAATCTGGACAACACAAGAACATATCTATTATGTCAGGCTTGCATAAGCAATGATTTTTCCCAATTTACAGTTAACATCTGGGAGATGTTGCATGGGTTTTGGCATCTACCGTTTGCCACAGAAACATTTATGTATAGCAACATGCAAACAATTCAGGGTTCATATCACAGAGGAGAATAACTATTAACGTGAACAAAAGATGGATAAATTTACACAACCGAACCATGAATGGACAGCAGGTATTCATGTTGTAGACAAATACAAAATGAGAAAAGACATTGTAATGCAGCTGGGTTCAAGCTTGTTTGCCCAGGCAAGGCTCACAGAAAAGCACGTTTACGCCACTTGCTAAGCATTGTGGTAAGCATGGTAACACCCCCTGACAGCAAAATCCGTGCTAAGAGCCTTCCACATTGCACAGCTACTCGGGTGGTCCACTGAAAATGCTTGCTGCTGGAGCACTGACATGCACCATAAGTTGGTATCATTCAGGCTGTCTAACCTTGTCTGGAGCAGAAGCACTAATACGGCAATAACATGGGCAGCTGCTGCATTACTGGCCAAAGCTTGCATGGTGGCCTTACCTCTGATCGCCCCATTGTTGCCATCACTGGCAACAGGACAACAGTAGGAGGTTTCTCAGCAATATTATCCCACCACTCAATCTCCAGACTGCCCGTTTTCCTCAGTGCATGTCTTCATAATTATTATTTTTTTAATTGAACTAGCATCTAACCCAATTTCCCTTGAAGTTGTTGGGTAGAAGATAGATCTTTTGGCTTCAGGCGAAGATAACACTTTGACCACTGTGGAGAGGAAGTGTGTATCGAGCCTGGTATCTATCAGAGCTCTCCTGCTTGTCTGTGTAGGGAAACGTAGCCTGATTTCTACCCTGCTGTGGTCTAACTGACAGGCTGATTTCTCAAGCCCCTTCATAATTCTTGATGCCAACATCCTTCTTTCTCAGGGACATTTCTTACAAATCAACGTGACGTTGCAGCTCTGAGGCTGGTGTTGTAAAGATGACGGTGGTTCTTGTTTTGATGCTTTTAGTCCCAGTTTTCATGCAGGCAGCAGGGACGTGGGCCACAGCACGTGTTGCTGCTGCTACTCCTTGCACCACATGTAGACCAGAAAATGGCTGGAGTTAGATGACACCACAGTAAAAATGCAACCACCCTGACAACCTCAGGCCTCTGAGAGCCACTGCCATCCTTGCAGCTAAACGAGGATTAATGAAATAGTGGGAAATTAATGTCCGTGTGTACCTTGTATTGTATTATATTACATTAGTGCAAAAATGGCCTGAGTGACCTCGTGGAGCACTTGTGTGATGAGAACACCCTTGTGAAGCTACAGCTGTTTTGAACTATTAAACGTTCATAAGCCAGACATGATTTCCCTGCAATGCTTCTGCTAAATGAGTGGCTACGTATTGCATTAGCATTCCCAGATGCCCTCCCTCGGCTCAAGCAGCCTGGGGGTAAAAAGGCAGGAAGGCTCTGAGATGCACTTCTGTGCCTGAGAACTGCAGCACAAATCACCCTAATTGTTTGTTAGGTGAACAATGATCACTAATTAACATTGTTAAAATGTCATCAATGATCACTAATTAACATTGTTAAAAATTTGTTAACAAAGGAAATTTAACAATATCTTAATTAGGAAGGATTTCTAATTTGTGATATAGAGCATGTTAGACAAACAAGGCACAACTCTCCCCTTTGTTTTTCGGCTCTGCAGCAGGAGAGATTACATGATATGACACAACACACTCTGCATTTGCCGTTTATCATCTACGTCCTCGACACACTTCTGCTGTATAATTACAGCCAGGGCTAATTTTACCTGTGTTATTGTTTGCCCTGTAATTTAGAGAGAATAGGCCGTGTTAATGCTACGTGATTTAGTCTGGAGCAGTCAGTTGGCTTTTTGCCACAGGACTGCCGCTCACATCTTACTGCAATGAAGTGCATGCATTGCAAAATAAAAAGAACCTTTTCAGTGTTTTAATTTCCTTAATGATAGGGTGTGAGGGTAGCAGCTTTCGTCGGGTTTTCTTTTTCTAAATGTGATCTATCCACAGCCACCAAAGCTTTCAGGGCTGTGTTCTACTTCAAAGCCACTGTACATTGTTGGAAAAAGTCCCCCTCCTATTATCTATTACTTAATTATTAAAAAGAGTCTACTCTGTTTTCATAAATTATCTATGTATCAGGGATGTCGGCTTATGAGGAGGAGAGACACGCACACTTATATGCACACAGGCTCGAGGAGGATAGGAAGTTAATTATTCCTGATGGAAAATCAGTAATAAATAAAAAAACCTAAAAATATTTCAGTCAGCCCTGGAGTCAAGGACTGAAAAGGTTTTGAGAACTTCTGTAGCACATTAACTTTAAAAGTAGCACGGTTCAATTGGCATGCCCGACTCGGTTACGCTCTACCTGGCAGAATACTCCAAATATCTGACATTGTTCCTGAAAGGACATATTTATTGCATAATGCCCAAATCTATCTCTAGAGGACTCCTGTTACCAGAGCAGGGGGAACTTTATTTGCCCATTTGTTTTGGTGGAACTGATGTGCAAACCCTGCTTATAAAGAAATACAGCTGAACAGCTAAGGCTCTGGTTGCTTTTTTTTTATTATTATTTTATACATAGGAATATAAAGACTTCCTGCTTCAGCACAGACCTGCCCATCTGGTCTAGGCTCTAATTCCATATGTTGTGTGGTGATCATCTGCTTGGAGTGATGGATCACCCTTCCTTTTCTCCCTTTACGAGGTGCTTCTGCATGTTTTCATCCTCTACCATCCTCTTTCCAAAGGACTGTGAAGATTTGGATTCACTTTTGCATGGAAATAGTCCTTGGGGCTTCTGCCTTCTCCCCAGACATGCTCACTACCACCTCAGAAGCAACCTGATGGGAAGTGAGAGACGTTGTTCTCCCCAAAAAACATTGCTTTCATTCACATTTCCTGAGAAGGCTGGAACAAGTGTTTGACTCCTTGCAGGCCCCCCTGCATTTAGCCTGGTGCTCACCCAGGCTGTGTTCAGCCCCCAGGGATGCAGGTTGTATGTGCCCACAGCGTGCTGCTCACACTGGGGCTGTTTTGGGGAGGAGAACGTTCCTTTACCCCCATGACCAACACATGCAGACACAGGGGTGTCCTGCTCCCTACACCAGTGAACACTCTCACAGATGAAATGGGACAACTCCTTACCCTTAAATCAGCCTGATGGTTAGAGCACTTTTCTGGAAAATGACAAATATGGCTTCAAATTTCCCCCAGGTGCAAGGGAAGTCAAACTTCTGACTTTGCTTTCCTTACAAGTGCCTAGCACTGTGTCTGGGTTTTCACTGAAGGTTTCCTGTTCCGTGCTTTGTTTTCAGATTTTGGTTTAGCAATGAGAAAAAAAAAAAAGTTAAAATTCTGTTCACTGCTATTTTTCTTTTTTAATTCCTTGCTTGCTTGGGATATAAAACCATTGAAAGTAATTATTCTCAAGGTCTTGTCTTGCCTTCCTAAAGTGTTTTTGGAAATTCAGTAACACTTGGTTTCTTAGTCATGACACTGTTTGGCTCCAGTTATGTAGGGACTTGGTCCCTTCTTTCCGTCCTTATCACAACCTGATGAAACTCATTGCCTTAATGCATAAAGCCATTCTGATACTTGTTCTCAGTTAGATTTCCTAAAAACGTAGGACCAGGGAAGCAAAACAGTTTCAGGTGCAACAGGTTGAATTCCAATAGGAACAGGAAAGGAAACACCAGTGGTCAATGGGCTCTTAAACAAAACACATGAAATGAATTATTTTGTTTGTTTTTTGTGTTTATACATTTCTTAATGAACTGTAATAACCTTGATAATCTCTATCTTCAAGCTTCAGTTCATGTTCAGATATATTTCTAACACAAAGAGAATAAGCTATGTGCATTCTCTAACAATTTAGAAAGGTTTTTAACTGTTGACTGTTGTTCCACCTTGATATTACCTTCTCTCTCTTCCACTGCGCTTCTCCAGTGGGTTCAACCTCAGGTAACTCTCTTGAATACCCATTTCTTCTCTTTCATCAAATGCAGCTTTCCATCCAAGGCTTACTGTTTGAGCTACACCATCATCTTCTTCCTTAGACCCTCTGGAGCTGTGAGTGTGCCCCTTTCACATGGCTTTCCAAACACCATTAATTGTCTTTCTGGTTATTGAGTCCCACGCAGCAAGAAAATTTTCCAAGACATGTCAGATGTTGAAACTCTTCCAAACTCACTCGACCGGTGTCTTGTTTACCTTGTCCATCACTCCAAGTAATTGCATCAATGTCTGTCGTCAATAAAACTTTTTAGAGTTAGCAATCACTCCTTGGGCCAGCAGTTGCATAACTAGGGGGTGGCAAAGATGCAACTTGAACATTTGGGTGCAAATCAGCCAGATGAGATGGATGGATAAGTGTGTTACTGAGGATCACCAAGGTTTGTAATGCTGAAAACACTGGGAACCACCCACGCCCTTGTACTTGAAAGCTAGTGAACATGTGGCCCACGTAAGTCACGTAGGCCTTCAATGCCCTTGGGTTTTGTGGGTGGTTGCCTGCAGTATCACCCCACAACATGTAAGCTGGGCTGGGTTTTTCAGCCTTGAGTCCTGGCACCTGCTTCTCCCCTGAAGGGATAAAGGTTCTTGGTGACGTGGGTTTTCACAGAAGTCCTCCTCGGGCTATACTGACCACCTGCTGTTGTGTGTAACAATGCTTTGTAAATTTTCAATGACTTCTACCAAGTAATACTAGAGCATAGTGGGTGAGAGCTCTGATTTTCTTCCTCCATCTGCCCTGGGAACATTTTTTCATCAATGGCTTCCTCATATGACCAGTTATCTTCACAGATAAACCACTTGAGTGTTGCGTTGTTTTTTAATGAGTCAGTATTTTGGTTTATTGATCTTATGCTAGATTCATCCTCTGCTACACACCACCAAGAGCTGATGCACATTCACCGTTTGCCCATTTCCATCTTTGTTTCAAAGAATAATAGCTTTCATGGACTTTCTATTGATATTTTCTGTCAGGGCTGAAACACACATTTCTAGTGCCACTGGGCATTGGAGATGTATGCTGGAAGACTGTAAAGTAGAAGAAATCTCCTAGACTACACACATGCATGATTTGAACACCTGCAGCCCTGCTGAACTCACATGTAGCCCATAATCTGTGTTGCACTGCAGCTGAAGTGCATGATGTGCACTGCCACACTATTGCAATTCTTACAATTTCTGTTTTTTCATTTTTTGTAATTTTTTTTCCCTGAACCATTCCTAAATCCTATTCAATGTTAGGGAAGGGAAGGGAAGGGAAGGGAAGGGAAGGGAAGGACAAATGGACAAAGAGCAGAGAGTGCAAGAGGGACAAATACTGCCTCATTTCCCAAGACCTCTGGAAGAGTTAAGGTTGAGAGCTGTTGGCAAGCTGTTCAGTTGCCTTTCCAGACCAGTGCTGCATGGCAGACTGAGCTCCCACTGAAAAACAAACCTCACAGTGAGTCTGTGTGAAGGTGTTGCCTTCTGTACTTAATTTACATCCTTTTAAATCAACAAAAACTTGATTTCCAAGTGGAAGATGGAAGTGAAGCTTGGAAGGTGACTATTGCTGCTAGTAGAAGAAATACCTAAATTCTTAGAAACCTTTACAAATTCTTCCAAAATAATCATTTTCTGATGATGCAGCAACTTGTCCACTGGGGACAATTTATAGGTGTTTTTTTGAAAAAAAGGAACGTAGAGGCAGAGAAGAAATATTACTTAGTAAAATAATAAAAGTCTGCTGCATTTTACAAGTCGAAAAGGTTTGACTGTAAATTCCACTTTTGACATTCATCCCAGAGCCACTTTAAAGGCAACCCACAGACTCAACAGGGAGACAGTAAACACTAAATCATAATTACCTCATAAAAGGGGAGCCTGTTTCTCTGAATGCCTGAGATCTGGTTTTGCTTCACAAAAAATATCATAAATCTATTGTGTTCTACCTAGTTATATTTAAGGCCAATTAGTGCTTGTATTAAAAAGAAAAAGAAAGGAAAACAGAAACAACACCTTCCAAACTTTGCTGTCATTCGCATAGATGTGAAACCCTGATTCTCCGCTCTCATTAAGGAGCTGTTCATTAGAGGACAGCATGTTCCACGAGAGCTGAGGTCTTACATTAACAGTGAACTATGGAAAATCTCTCCCATTTGGCAGCCCACATTAACATTTCTTCTGCAAAGGGATTTCTTTTTAATACAATCTAGTGCTGTATGTGTTACTGTACAGAAGGAAAAAAAATTATTTTTCAACACAATCTTGACTTGGCTTTAATATCCCACAGGGTGACATCTGACACTGTACTGAGAGAATAACACCTCTCTGGGTAATCTTTCCAACAGAGCCTGAAAATGAGCAGTCTGTGCCATTAATATGGCCAATGTAATTAGCAGAGCAGTATGACTGATCTTTTTTTTTTCTTTTTAATCAACATTTCCTAAAGCTATTTCTCTAACCGAAGTTATTTTAGCTTGTGGAGACAGGGAAAGCTAAACTTGAGCATGACCAAATAGGTTGCAGTTGGACATGATTTCCAAATAAATCACATCATCCAGTTACCAACAACGAAAAAAAAATGTTTCTAGATGAAATTCAGTGAAATTAGGTGAAATTAACTATGCCACAATAATGTTTCAAGGCAAGGGACAGGTTTTTTGTATTAAGAAAGTAAATGAAAGCAGTTTGAGTTGTGGTTCTTTGTCAGGAGAGAGCCAAAGCTCTGGTGAAATGGTGTCCACGTTGTAGGTCCAGAGACATTGATTTTGACTCATTTGAATAGAAACACACAATTATTGCATCTCTACTTATTTTACTCATGTGGAAAGGACCCTTCTCTTTGCAGGTCAGCATGCAGTCAGGGACACCAATGGCACAGACATTATCACGACACATCATAGAAGTCACTAGAGATGCTTTCAGGAAGGGCTGGGACACGCAGATGGTGTTTGCTCAGACAAAACTGGCCTTCCTAGGCAGGGCTGTGCTGGGAAAGGGAATTGGTGAGGATGATGATGGCTATTGGAACATGAAGGGCTGGATGTGGCCAGTGCCTGCTCTCACCTTCTGAGAGGATAAAGGTTTGGCCGCAACATGTCCTGTAATGTTGAAACTACATTGGTTCTTTGCCAACAAGACAGTCCCATTTCCTTTTTAAAAAATATCTGAGCTCCTGGGCATTACGCTGGCCTTCCATGTGCAGTGCCGTTTAGTCAAGACTGTCAGATCTGTATTTAGAAGTATGAAGTTATGAATTTAGTTTTGAAACACAGCTAGTGAAGTATAACAAACTCACCTAGATGAACGCAAAAATCTTGACTCGAAAGTAGATTATCACAGCAAAAGACACAGGTGTTAAGAAAAACATGGTAAACAGCCCATTTATTATTATAATAATAATAACTATATATTTTTGCTGGGAGAAGTGATCATAAACACATTCTACATTGCAAATACCTAGTGCATAGAGGCTAAAGGAGCAGAATCTTTAGGATTGTACTGATCGTTATGACTTCACATTGTTCTGCAGGAGTATTATTTCGAGATGTCTTCATTGAACAGCCTTAAAAAATAACTAGGAGAGGAAACCATCAGTGATTGAATACAGTTGCATACAAGACATAAATTTTAAAAGGTAGGCTGAATTTGGCACTGGCACAATAATAAGGAATTCAGTGCATCACCAAAGACCAAACAGATAACAATGAACAAGCCAGGCCCTTGGTTGTTTGGAGTTAAGGGCTGTGATCTCCTTGCAGAGAGGCAGCAAATTCTGGTGGGTCCAGGGTGGGATCAGCAGGAGTGAGGTCCTGAGGTCTGACAGACTAATCCCAGATGCAAAGTCAACGGAGGTATTCCCACTGGATTCTCACTGGTGGGTGGATTTGGAACTAATTCTACTTCTACTTTTGATTTGGTAGGAAAATCCGTTTAACCACTCTGCCTGTAAAATTAAAGTATTTCCTGTCACATGCAACCTTTAGACAAGCTTTGATGGACTATCTCATATGTGAGCAAACTTTTAGTCTCATGAAGACAGGCTGCACAGCCTTTAATCTCTGATCTTTTGTTATGCAGGCTGTGGTTTCTAGCAAGTTCTGGATGAGGAGTAAAGGAAAACTGTCTGCTTTGATCCTTGATCATGATAGAAGTGTAGTTTGGTTGGAAGGGACCTTTAGAGGTTGTCTAGTCCAACCATCTGCAGTGAGTAGGAACATCTTCAAACTAGATCAGGTTGCTCAGGGTCCCATCTAACCTGGCCTTGAAAGCCTGGAGACAGGGGAATCCCTGGGACAGGGAATCCACCACCTGTCTGGGCAACCTGGTCCAGTGTTTCACCACTCTCATTGTAAAAAATTTCTTTCTTATATCTAGCCTGAATCTACCCTCTCTTGATTTAAAACATTTGCCTCCTGTCTTATCACTACAGGCCCTGCTAAAAAGTTTGTGCCCATCTTTCTTATAAGCTTCCTTTTAGTATTGAAAGGTTGCAATAAGGTCTCCCCGAAGCCTTCTCTTCTCCAGGTTGAACAACCCAAACTCTCTCATCCCTCTGATCATTTTTGTGGCCCTCATCTGGAGCCATTCCAACAGGTCCATGTCTTTCCTGCGCTGAGGACTGCAGAGCTGGATGCAGTTCTCCAGGTGGGGTTTCACCAGCACAGAGTAGAGGGAGAGAACCACCTCCCTTGCTCTGCTGGCCACGTTTTTTTGGATGCAGCCCAGGATACAGTTGCTTTTCCGGGCTGCAAGCACACATTGCTGGCTCATGTCCAGATTTTCATCCACCAGTACCTCCAAGTCCTTCTCAGCAGGCCTGCTCTCAATCCCCTCATCCCCCAGCCTGTATTGATACCAGGGATTGCCCTGACACAGGTACAGGACCTTGCACTTGGCCTTGTTGGACCTCATGAGGGTCCCCTGGGCCCACTTCCCAATCTTGTCCATCCCTCTGGATGGCATCCCATCCCTCAGGTGTGTCAACCGCACCACTCAGCTTGGTGTCACCTGCAAACTTGCTGAGGGTGCACTTGATCCCACTGTCTATGTCATTGCTGAAGATATTAAACAGTGTTGGTCCCAGTATAGACCTCTGAGGGACACCACATGTCACTGATCACTATCTGGACATTGAGCCTACCCTGGACATTGACCAGTACCCTCTGGATGTGACCATTCAACCAACTGCTCATCCACCTAACAGTCCACCCATCAAAACCATATTGCTCTAGTTTAGAGAGAAGGGTGTTGGGAGGGACCATCTCAAAGGCTTTACAGAAGTCCAGATAGACGACATCAGTTATTATGATAATTCTTGGTCTAGAATAGTTTCCCAGAAAATAAAGTATTACAATTAGACTGAAATTAACTTCTGTCTCTTCAAAAATAATTACAAAAAAGTTTGTGTAAAGTTTAATTACTTTAATTCAGCAATGACACAATAAAGCGAGTTATGTTTAAGCCACACTAAATGCCATATTCCTATTTTTCTTCCTTTATCACTCCTTAAAAGGGTGCAGCTGAGAGGGAAAACTGCTATCATTTTCCTCAGGAACAATATAAATCTTTATCTGTTAATGTTTTAATGCTTATCAGTTAATTATAGATCTTTATCCACATAATCTTTATCAATTAAACATTCCAAATGCAAAAAGTATTAGGACATATTCAAATTATCAAGCATTAATATGTAAAATCCCCCTAAAAGATTCTTTTTTAACACTTTCATTTTTTAAAAACAGCATATTAGCAAACACAATCAATATCATATTTGCTCACATGATGGCATCATGCTGTGATTAAAGTCCTTGATTTGCAACAGCCAACGGACTGCCAGCAGCCTTAGAGCTGTCATCCTGGCACTGGAGGGATGGGGGGGCTGGGCAGGGGGAAAGTGAGGAAAAGGAAGGGGGAAGAGCGGAGGAAACATTCATCTATGAAGAAAGAAAATAATGTCATCAGATAAAATAAAAATGGCTGTGCAAATACGTACTAGCACTGGAGAAAAAAAATAAATCCTTTGCCTTATTCAACCACCATTGGAGGTGTGACTGGAGAGTGAATAATGACTCAATGAGCTTAAGGAAAGAGTGCCAAGCTGCTAACAAATAGTATTCCTCATAAACATTCACAATTAATGTTGACCTGCCCTGGTCACTAAAACGTACCTTTGAAGAAGCCAAGACTGCCTACACCCATATGTACAATATTTCCTTCAGAAGGCCCTGCACAGGAGAAAATGGCATCAACAAGTTAGCTCGTAGGCAGGTACCTGCCTACAGATAGAGCACAGTGTTTGTTTTTGAACACAAAAATATAAACAGCCCCAGATAAAGATCATACAATCATCATTCAGGGTGAGGGAACTCAGGAGGTCCCTAGTCTAACCACTTGCTCGAGCATGGCCAGCAATGGGATCTGACCAGGTTTCTCAGGGCTTTGTCCGGTCTGGTCTTGAAAACCTCTGAAGATGGAGACTGCACAGCCTTGCTGAGCAAGCTCTTCCACTGCTTGGCTGTCCTCATGAGGAAAGAGGTACTCTCTTAGGAAATAAGCTCTTTGGGCTATCAGTGTTTTTTAAGCACTTGGCATAACAGTGGCCTTGTGTACACCCAGAACCTACTGCAACCATAGTAAACCAAGGCAAAATGCCAGTGATGATGGCAGAAATGTACATTGATAATACTATTATACTGAGAAGCTGAGCTCTCATCCTTTTAGCAGGAGCATGAAAAAGTGACCGAGTCTTGTTTAGCTGCAAGTTTTGAGTGTACGAATGAGGGCTTGGAGGTCCCAGTGCAGCTCCAGCACCAATTCTGCTATTCCTTTTCTGGCACCAGCAGCACACCTGGTCCTTGCTCCCTTCCAGATGCAGCTTCATGCTGCGTCCTCATCCGTCACACCGTATCCTTGTTCCTCTACCTGATTTTTGAGGACGATCTTGGGAGGGGAACATGCATCCACCATCTAAACTGATACAGGAGTTGGCTTAAGGGCCTGATGTAACAGCTCTGTTCAGTTGGAGGACTCGTGCGATGTGATTACTGATATTTTGATGATAACAGTGGCTTATTATTTTACTGCTGATCACAGCATAAGCCTCCTGTAAGCCTTATCCATTGAAATTGAGTATCTTAAGAAGTAGTTGAAGATGCTATACCCACTGGTATATGCCTGTTATCTCTGATAGATTTTTTCAGAATTGTGCTTACTTCAAGTTCAAATTATTTCAAGCAATTAAGTTCCATGAGTTGTCTTTTAATGGTAAGTTCTTCCAGCAGTAAATTGATTTTTCTATCACATCAGTTACTAGGGGTCATAATCAGGACCGATAACTGTTCCCCAAGGCACTGCATAACTTCCAAGACTTATCCTCTCTGAAGATCTGTGCAATTCACACCTTGATTTATTTTAACTAATGGAAACAGCCACGCTAGAGACCATGCAAAAAGGGCCAGGTACTGAGCAGGTTCGTTTTGCTCACTTGCAAAGCCCGTGCCACACTTTTCTTGATCCAGCAGTATGACTAATGCAGAGAGTGGCTTCATTTGCCAAGGGAGGACCCATCTGTACTAACAGGGGGTAGAAGAATTACAAGCTGCTGGAGTACAATGCACCAATGTAATTAGTTCTCTTGTATCTGGCCCCTTGATTTAACTAATTTCTACCAGTTATCCCCATTGGCCCCAAGCAGTTCCCCCAGAAGGAATCAGCCACCGAGTCAGGTCCCCGCCTGCCCCCGCGGGTTCTGGGCGAGCGGCAGCCTCCTACCCTCCCATTCCTCTGCGGGGCTGGGGGAGCAAGAGCCCTGGCCCCCTGGCCCCCACGTCCCCTCCCAGACGAGTTGATCCATCAGGCATCCTTCCCNGGGGGAGGTGGCCAGGGGTGGGTACGAGAGGCAGGAGAGGGACTGGAAGGCTTTTAAGCAGTCAAGACCTCTGAGAAAGCAGGATTAAAAGCTACTCAGCATATTTCATATAATTCAAGGCTGGACTGCGTGCATGTGTTATTAGTTCTCAAAACCATTGTGTATGGCAATTTCTTCATCCCCAGTGAGCTTTTCTGGCTGGGACGCCAAAGGAATAGTTGATAGTCAGCCAAAGCAGTTTAGGAATTTTTCCTGAAGGAGGGAGGGAGAAACGTGGAATAGAAAGCAAGAAGGGTTCTTCTCTGAGGGCACAGCAGCCTCTGCTAAAGCTTCCTAAAGTTTCCAGTGTCTTCCCCTCCAAACTCTCTCTTTTTGTAGGGAAACCCCCCCTTCCCCCCTCTCCAGTTCAGGGACAAATTAACGTTAGGACAAAGTGATGTGTCTCCTGGCAGTGCCCGACTCTCACCTCCCAGGCACAGCTATCGCCCAGGGACAGGACAGACTGCAGCAGCCGGGGATGCTCTCACAGATTCCTAGGGTCCTCACAAATCAGGAGAAATCCATTACCACAGCTTTGACAGATGTCTTACACTCATCTCTGGAGCTTAACAGGGAGGTGAGGGAGGAGAAGGAGGAGGAGAGCTGAAAGCTTTTCAAAGACTCTTCAAACAGAGGCTTTTTTTTTTAACAAGGCAAGAAATTAAGGTGGGTAAAATACTTTAAACCAAAACATTTATAAATTTATAGCTTCACTTTAACCACAGCTTTATTTCTCTGTCTGTCTCACACCAAGTTTCCATTATTGTCAGGAGAATGAACCGCATGCATGCCAAATCAGGTCATTCACAAATATAGAACGAACGTCTGTCATTACAGATTTACCACTCTGACTACAGCATATCCCTTCTGTCTATAAAAATCCTGATCCATTAGCAGGGCAAGCTCTCTGTGTGTCAGCCCTTTAACACTCCACGACCCTCCACAAACTGGAGGTGTGGCTTTCCTTCAACAGGCCAGCCTATGCATTTGCTCCACAACAGCGGCAGGAGGTGCGGGTGATGTCCATCGGCTCTACAACAAAATCAAATTTCTTCATTCCAAAATTTACAGCAGACTGAACCCTGGGTGAGCTCTGCACCATGCAAAGTCTGATTTTTACTGTGAAACCCTGACAGTCAGTCAGGAACTGAGTTCGTGTTGGACAAAGCAAGATTTTCATATGGGGAACTTAGTCAAGGAAAGACTGAAGCCCAGATTTCCAGACTTATTACAAATGGAATCTAACTCTTGTTGAAGTGGCCTAAGACACTTCAAGAATAAGGGGTTTTTTCATATTCATACAGGAAATCTCAAGTGGAGCACATCTTCCAAGATCAATATCCCAATGAATAAATGGAGCCTCCTCTCTGCTCACACCAGCTTCTCACAGTGATGCCCCAACTTCTTACAGGGTAGAATATTTGGCTTTCCATTTTGGAACATGCAAATGCTCTTTCAACAAGTGCCCCAATTAGACAAAACAAAAAATAAATATTAATAAAAAGAGATGACACATTGCTTTGTCCAGAAAATTGGATGCGTATACAAATCTGTGGTATTGAGATGGTGCTGTGCATCATACAGCACAGCTAGTCTGAAATCTGAAATTTAACTTTAAAATCTCCATGGATTTATTTGCCGTCATGGAGAGCAATTAGGTTTTCTCCAGTGGACAAAGAATTGCTGTTAGATAGTCACAAATGTTAGTGTCTGTGGTTCAAACAGAATGGTGGATAAAGTACCTGTTAAAGGCACCACAGTTAAACCTTTGAGGATTTGTAGTTTTATTTTAGAGCTTGAAGGGATTTTTCATTTTTAAAAGGAAAGAAGAAATCAAGAAGCCTGGGTAAAGTGTGCATTTACTGATGACAATGAAGCTGACAATGTACAAGACTTCAGCTAAAGCTAAGCCTCTCCACAAATCACTTATAATCTAATAGGCAGATGTGCAGAATACAGAAGGGGAAGCGGGTGGGCAGAGGACTCAAGAACTTACTCAAATTTGTTCCATTTCCTGAGGAAATCACAGGAAAACTGACTCTTCGGGGGAGTTCAAGGGAAAAGAAGAGTAGCATGGCAACTAAGGGGAGAGGCAAATATTGCACATGGAGAGAGCATTACAAAAAAAGGCAGGGGGAAGGCAAATAGCTGTGGTGTTGCCTGGGTAGCAACATCATGTATGACCACGTGCGACACAGCCTGAAGAAAGCCTTTGGGTTTCTTCCACCCCTTTCCTTCCTGTGTGCCAGGAATTAATAACGTGGTTGCTCACATGGTTGTCCAGCGGTTCCTCAAGCTCTCCCACCAGCTGATTCACACTGAGCGACAGGTTTCGTGACAGACTGTATTCAGTAGGTCTCCACACACGGAGGTAGTAACCTCCATGAACACGGGCCATGAAGCATTGGCTCCAGATTCAATGCTTAGTGCTGGGGAGAGGAAGGGAGGGCAGAAAAGCTGTAGGAATGGGCCCCAGCGGGATGCACTGGCTTTAACACCCTGGTGCTTGCCAGAGAAATAGGGAATCCGAAATATGAATGTTTTGTATAAATTAAATTAATAAACCTCCTTAGATACAAAAAGATCATATAATAAACCCACCACAGCTAAAGAACTCAAAGGCTACTCTGCATTCCAGAGGGGAAAATACAAAGATAAGGGGAAGAGTGAAGGACAGAGCCCTCAGCTGCATCTTTGCAAGTCTTGATTTTGCACTTCCATGCCAACACCACTCTTACATGAAAGGCTTTGAAAAGCCACTAGTTTTTAGCTTGCTTATCAGTATTTCCAATTAAACAACAAAATACAATAAACAATACTAATAAGCCATTTAAGCCAGCTGCAGTGCTGTTAGGCTTATGGACATAAACAGACAGGCCACTAAACCAACCGGAGGAGCTCTTCCACCAAGATAAATGAGTGTTGCATAGAGCTGGTGACAGATGGTTTTAGAGCAGGTCAGGCATGTGGTATCTATGTAGCATCTTGTATCATATGGAAAGCAAATTCTCTTTCATGCTGTTTGCTCCAGCTGAAGGAAAAAATATTTTTTTATTTTATCACCACATCATCTTCTGATCCTCAAAGGTGGCAACAAATCAGCATCATTTCCTTCTGATTCACAGTGATAACTTTCCTCAGAAACACAGGAATGGGTGGTGAAAATCTAAAGTCTCTTGGTTTATTTGGCACAGACATTTTAGTTAACTTGCAAATACTTCCGTTTATGAACAACCCTCTCAGTCCAGCATAGTGTCATGATAAGGCTTCCCTTCCCAAGGCTGTACAAGTACCTTTGTTGTTGGTGACAGACAGAGAAGGGACAATGGTGGAGTACACATCTGGATATTATGCTCACAGCACCTGGCCAGTCTGCCTTGACACTGTCTCTGAAAGGATAATTTCAAGCTGTGGGTGTCTTTGCAACACCCTCAGAGGTAAAGCAAAATTTTGTGTTGGGGAGCAATGATATGCGTTTGGTAGGGATTGGAAAGAAGAGCCTTAACTCATTTCAGATGCTAATGACATTTAGCCAGTATTAGCCCAGGTCAGTGATGAACTCCTGACCCAGAGGGGAAAGACTCTGCTGCCCGTTTTCAATTCCCTGAGCTGCTCAATCCCATGATAATGTCATTTCTGAAACAGCGCCAATGGAGCATAAAAGCAGCAGGCAGGACAGGAGGCATCAAATGCTAATAGCCACTCCCCAACAGAAGAGCCTAATCCCTAGCTTTGAAAAGCACTCAGCCCCCGCATGCTAAAAGAGGTATGCCAGAGAGCTCTACACTGCGTGTGCCAGAGGACACGGGACAGCAGATGCACGTGTACCTGCGAATACACTTTTTCTGAGTGCATGAGGAAACCTTATGTTCCCAGGCTTTCCAAGGCACGATCAAACCAGAACTTTATTTCAAGGGCACTGCCAAACAAGTGGCTTGTTTGAACTCGACTAAATGAGGAATTGAAAACACGGAAAAGAAAATAAGACCGAGAAACCGGATGAGGCTCTGCAAGACAATTCAGGTCTGACAGATTTATGGAAACCTTGTTTCCATATGGATCAGTACTGCTGCCTCCAGAGCTCCAGCGGCAGCAATCAATGAAAACAATGCTAGCTCCGGCGGATGTCTGCACTCTTAAAAAAAAAAACCATGTATATGTGTTTTTACATAGAGGCTGAGTAAATAGAAGTGCAGAACCGAGGTGGCTTCCTTGTTCGTTTACCACAGCAGGCATCCCACCCCGGGGGAGACGAGACTCAGCTCTGATGTGCAGCTGCGCTGGTGGGAGGAATCAAAAGCGTGAGCTGATTTACCGAGTTATGAAACAGTGACATACTCTGCATGAAAATGAAAGGAAATGTATCCGGGCAGGCAGCGAGAGCAAGGTGATGGGAGGTGGGTGGGAAAAGGCAACATCATTAGATCTACGGTCATACAGTTACAAAGTCAAATGGATTTACACGGTGGGTGAGGAGAAGTCTTGTCCCGCTGCTGTATAAATATCAAACGGGCTGTAACCCTATTACACTTCAACACCTGGTAGTGATTGGAGTCATGAGACACACCACTGTCTCCATAAAAGCCTTCGTGTCAGTGTGTACACTCACATAGGTACATCTGCAAATTATTGATCTTCAGCAAATAACAATGATGAGGCTAAACTGGTGTGGAACAAATTCTGGTGACACCAGCGGTGTAATACTGAGAAGAAAGCTGGAAAGGGTCATGGTGTTCCTCACTGTCATCCACGCCTGGGGACACAAAATGCAGCCAAAAATGGGCAAGGCTGGGGCTATTCCTTCATTTGCTCTTTTCTGAATCTAGCATCTGCAAGCTTCAAAGAGGAAGGAAATTTCATTTCTACTGGCTGAACTGCTGAGTAAGAGAGAGAAAATCTGCAACTGGAGCAGAAGATAAAATAAAAAAGAGGTGGAAAATCTTGATTTCCAAGCAGTGTAAGAAATCAAGTTTCAGGAAAATGCTCCATCTTTAGAGGGAAAAGCACTGCCTCCTTTATCTAGATATTTAATCATACCCCCATTTCCCACCCTTGGCATCTGGCCACATCTTATCCTGCATTGAAGGAAGTGCTGCCTCTTCCAAGAACACTTCCTGCTCCTGATTAATTCAACAGTGCATCCACAGCTTTCCCTAGAGTTTTTCCACAGAAGCAGCTGAGCTAGGCTCAGAGATAACTAGTACATCTCTTGCTCTATATAAATCAGAAGCTGGACATCCACAGCTGGGTTAGACAGGCAGGCAAATCTGACAGTAAACAAAGCACAGGGAATGATGCACATAACACAGAACTTATATTAAGTAAGAAGGCATCTGAGCATATATTTGTTTTGCATAATGCATTCAAGCTGTTACAAAATGCAAACCAAGCCAAAGAAACCTGAAAAATTGATATCAGTATCTCTGTTCAGTGATGGAGATGTTAAACCCTGTGACCCATCCCTTGCCCAGTATTGGCAAGCAAATTTCAGTGCCAGATGAAGGGGAGGCAAAAGCTGAGTGGCTTTTCTGAGGCATACTGAACACAGCACCTTCCTTTAATAAAAGAGCTGGGGTCTAATGACAAGGTTGATGCTAAGAGCTGGAGTTACAGCAGCCCAGTTGAGATCTGTATTACAGCCAGTGCTCTTTAATATCTTTATCAATGATCTGGACAAGGGGATCAAGTGCACCCTCACCGAGTTTGCCGATGACACCAAGTTGGGTGGGTGTGTTGTTCTGCTCAAGGGTAGGAAGGCTCTACATAGGGACCAGGACAGGCTGCAGTGATGAGCCGAGGCCAAGCATGTGAGGTTCAACAAGGCCAAGTGTTGGGTCCTGCACTTGGGTCACAACAGTCCCATTAAATATTACAGGCTTGGAGAAGAGTGGCTGGAAAGCTGCCCAGCAGAGAAAATTGTGGGGTGTTGTTCAATAGCTGGCTGAAAATGAGCCAGCAGTGTGCCCAGGTGGCCAAGGTGGCCAAGAGCACCCTGGTTTGTATCAGGAATAGTGTAGCCAGCAGGACTAGGAAAGTGATCATTCCCCTGTACTTGGCACTGGTGAGGCCACACCTCAAGTACTGTGTACAAGAAGGACATGGAGGTGCTGCTGGAGTGGATCCAAAGAAGGGCAACTAAGCTGGTAACGGGCCTGGAGCACAGGTCTTATGAGGAGTGGCTGAGGGAGCTGGGGTTGTTTAGTCTGGAGAAAAGGAGGCTGAGGGAGACCTTATTGCTCCCTACAACTACCTGAAAGGAGGTTGGAGCAAGGGGGTGGCCGATCTCTTCTCCCAAGTAACAAATGGTAGGAAAAGAGGAAATGGCTTCAAGTTGTGCCAGGGGAGGTTTATGTTGGATATTAGGGAAAATTTCTTTACTGAAAGGGTTGTCAGACACTGGAACAAGCTGTTCAGGGAAGTGGTTGAATCATCATCCCTAGAGGTATTAAAAAAGATGTGTGGATGTGATGCTTAGGGACACGGTTTAGTAGTGGACTTGGCAGTGCTAGGTTAACAGTTGAACTTGATGATCTTAAAAGTCTTTTCCAACCAAAATGATTCTGTGATTGTACCTGCTGATTTCTGTTGGATAAGTGTTTGATAGGAGATTTTACACACCCTGGCACAGAAGGTAACAGAGGTCCAACAGATGACAGAATTAGTTTGGGACTTCAGAGAGCCAGGATTAGCTTCTTGAGATGTGGGACAACCAGCTCAAGTCCCCCAGGACCCTTTTTCCCCTGAGAAAACTGGGGAAACTTGCAATTCTCTTCCTCAAAAGCATGTTGTGATGACGATACAGCATTAATTGGGATATGATTATGGTTATGGGGGCTGTATGATAGGCAGGCATAAGAGATCGGCAGGCACCCAGCATATCTCTCTGGATTATATGAATTGTTCCCTGGGGGCAACAAGCATGAATAACTCATGCATCTGCTCCATGATGAGAAAATGCCATGAGTTTGCCTCACTGTAACCTCCGAAGTCAATATTCGTGTACACAAGTATGTAATGGGGAAATTAGCTAGTAGATGTACATATGCCAAAAAGTTGAAGTTGAGAGAGAGGAAAATAGGAATACTCACCTCTATTTCAAGTGAGAGAAGCCACTTAGACTCCCTATTTTTAACTGTCTTATATGGTGCTGCAAGATGCAGCTTTAGGAGTGTTTGTCCTGAAACTGGATCCAGGTAAACGTGTGGCAACAACACTTGCACATAAACACAGATGCAGACACAGAACTGACAGGAAAGGAGGAAGATAATCCCTATTTTTGAAGTGTTCTCCTTCCTCTCCTCCGCAACAGTATTTTCATATGGTGGTTTTGCATCCATCTAGGTCAAATGTTTGCAGATGGGGTAGGCCCTAAGGCTCTAAGATAACCCAAGTGGAACAAAAACATACGAATGCACATGCAAATGCTATGGTAAGAAGCATATGTTTTAGATACTGCTGAGATCATATGTTGATATGAACTAACACAAGCCTCTGCTTCTCATCATAGACTGTACTCACTACACATAGGTAATCTATAAAAATATGGGATGGTTTAGATGTATATGAGACACATGTCATTTGCACATGGCAAATATTCAGAGAGGGGAAAGGTTAAAGACAGAACATACATGGAATCACTGCTACAAAATGGTTTTCCCTTTGCAGCAGCCTTGCTCGCTTTCCCCTTGTCTGGCAGAGCACATCAGACCCTGCTACTCACGCAGCCTTTCAGCTGAATTTTTTTTAACACATATTTACTTACCGGTGACTGGCTGTAGGGAGGCCAGATTTCTCCCTGAAGTCTGGGAACGGAACAGACTGGGGCAAAACACAAAGCTGGGAGTTGCAGCCCAATGCTAACTAAGAGAGGGAGGAAATACAGCTTCATGAAAGCAGCATCGTTTGTTTCCTCACACACGGCTGAGCCTGCCTGCCTCACTGCGTGTGCGTGGTTCAGCACAACCACTGGGACCTGCCCAAGCCTTGTGAGCAGGGCTTGACTGATAGACTTCTGCTGCAACAAAGATTTTTCCTTCTCTGTGTGCTGGAGAGTATCAGTGGAATAACCTGAGTCGATCATAAACAGAATTTAGATTCCAGACTCTCTTAGATATCTGAATCCAGCTCCAAACCTTTCACAGTTGGCTGTGCTATAGCCAGAGTACTCCAATGAAACTGAATTGTTCAAAGAGGTTTGTATGGAACCCTATTCCACTGGAACATGCAGTTCCATAAATCCAAAATGCTTTACAGAGTCAAGTAATTTTTTAAAATTACAATTAAGAAGAAACACAAGAAAATATGGGACAGTCTCCGAGGAAGCTGCTTAGACATCTTTAAGGAAAGTGTTGTCTTCAGATATCCTGAGTTTTCTCTCTGGAGGACCTTGTATTTCTGGGGTTTTCTTGCACTGCAGAACAACGCTAAATCTCAAAATCCTTAGTAAAACAGCATATGCATCTTCTAGCCACTTCTAAAAGAAAACATATTTGTGTCTACTTGTATAACACACAAAACTCTTGGAACTCAGAAAAAAATGAATTAATGTGACACTACTGGAATGAAAGATCTTGTACTACTTTGAAGTTAGTAAGAGGTTATATGCATATTTTTTTTTTAGGTGGGGTTATGTTACATAAAACCATATTAAAACATTACTTCAAATACTCATTTTTCATTTAGGAGAGATGGACATAGGTTTCCTGAAGCAATATGCAGAAAAATAGTTTCCCCAAATATCAAACTCGAATTATTCCAATTGCATTTTACTGTCACCTACTACTAAACCAGGCCAGCTTACAAATAGATATATAGTGTGTGACAGCACTTCAGACTGCTTTCAAAATCCTTTTAAAGGCACATGTGGAACTCGGAGCCTAAGCTGTAAAGTGCTTACTATACCCTTATCAGCTCTTAAAAAATAATTTTTTCCTCAACGAACAGGCAGGGACAGATGCTCAGCTAGTATCAAACAGCACTCTTTTTATAACCTCCAGTCATTTTAATTTTTTGGCACCCCAAAATGGTTCAAGTGGAGGAAAAAGGCCCGGGTATTGGCAATTCAAGCCTACTGACAGTAGGGTTTGCTTTTCTTAGTTCCCTTTTGAAGAGTCTTTCGGAGCAATCCACAGTCCTAGGGATCAACGGACCACAGGCTGAAAACCACATTTCAATAGAACTGCACCAATTTACAGCAGATTAAAACCCTATGTTTTAAAGCTGGCCAATGGCAACCAAATGAAATAGCTGAACAGGAAGCACTGCAGGAGGATTGCACAGCCAGCACATAGTGGGCTTTGCTCAGCTCAGGTTTATGTTGGAAAGGTGGAATGCTGTTCCACCCCTCTTCGTGCCTGGGGCAATAAAAATTTCCTGCAAAACTGAAGCTTTAATTTAAAACAAATTTGAGGTGTAGTTGTTTCTGGCTCACACTAATGCCTACCAGCTCCAACAGAGTTGCAATGAGTGGCCCAATACAGGTAATGGTCTTAAGCTTATTTCACTCCGTGCTGCGCAGACAGCCTTTGAAAGCATCATCCAAGCATGCCACAGTGCTGAGGCTGCACGAGAGCAACTGAAATGACACTGATTTCGGACACACTCTCTGGAGAGAAGCAGGAGACCCTCTCACTGCCCTAAAGCTGCAGAAAAATCGGCAGCTGCAGTGTTTGCTGATGAGTTGACAGTCAGGGCCATAGGTATGAGATCCACGCTTTTCTCTCCCCTTTATTTTTCCATGCTCAGCCCCCACTGGCTGAGGTCTAGTGTACCACATCACTCACAGCTTTTTCACAGAATCACAGAATCCTAGGGGTTGGAAGGGACCTCGAAGGATCATCCAGTCCAACCCCCCTGCCAGAGCAGGGTCACCTAGAGTCCATCACACAGGAACGCATCCAGGCGGGGTTTGAATGTCTCCAGCCAAGGAGACTCCACAGCCTCTCTGGGCAGCCTGGTCCAGTGCTCTGGCACTCTCACAGTGAAACAGTTTTTCCTGATATTCACATGGAACCTCCTATGCTCCAGTTTGCATCCATTGCCCCTTGTCCTATCATTGGTCACTACTGTAAAAAGCTTGGCTCCATCGTCCTGACCCTCACCCTTTACATATTTGTAACCATGGATGAAGTCACCCCTCAGTCTCCTTTTCTCCAAGATAAAGCTAGAGAGGAGGCAGAGAGGCAGGAGGGGTGACCTGACAAGGCAGAAAGGGGTCCGTGTGTGGAGAGTAGCAGTACAAATTAATGGGAAGTGATGGCCAGGGAGGAATGGTGCAGGGGGTGGGTTGTGTTTGTGCCGGAGCAAACAGTACCTGAGCTGTGCTCGTGCATGAGACCTGCCCCACCAGACTTCCAAAAAAGCTGCCAGTCTTTTCAGCCCTGTGCAGTATGAAAGGATTTCCTAGTAATAGCACAAATTCAGGAGACAAATACCTCACCATTATTCTAGCATTTCTCACACCCAAGAGGATCTTTATCTGTGCACTGGCAGTGGCACGGACTCTCAATTTTTGATTAATCTTTTATACCATCTGCTCTCCCTCCACCTATCCATCATCTTGCTGCCCGAGTGATGATTACTTCAGAGTGCAAATCACCTAACATCATTCTGGCTGATAAATTATATATGAACATGGTGAGTAAGACTAAACCCAGTGACATCAGTTTAAGTCTGGGGATAAGCATGGGTGCTGAGATACCCTAAAGCCTGGCACACTTGAAAACAGGCAGATTAGATTAGATGGACAGGCTCCAGTGGAGCTAGTCCAGGTTTACACAGGTGTAAGTGAGATCAGAATTGGCCTTCGGTCTGTGGAAAAACTTCAGTTTATGAAAGGAAATTTCATGCACACGGAAAAGAGTCTCTCCTTAATTAATCACATGGAAAATACTAAAACTATGGACAAACCAGCAACATTGGCAGCTTCTCTCTACACCAGTGTCATCTCTGAGGTATAGACCTGCTTGGCAGCTACTGGTGTTGGTTAATCACCTTTCTACCTGGGGAAATAGAATCTACTCAATTTGTTTGGTTTTTTCCTCTTACCTGCATAAATGAAAAAAAACATGTGAAAGAACAGCTTGAGCTGAACTGCAGGCTAAGTGAAGGGAATTGCTGACAAGAATCACTGAAGACAGGCTCCTTGCAAGACAATGATGAATGCTGCCTCTTTCCAGCTGGCTGCAGAGGGAGTGGTGAGCGAAGCTGTGGGCAGCAGACACTGGCTGGCAATGGATACCTGCAGCATGGACTGCACAGGCATTGTGGGCTTTCATCTAGAAGGTGACTCATAGAATTGTTTTGGTTGAAAAAGACCTTTAAGATCATCAAGTCCAACCATTAACCCAGCACTGCAAAGCCCACCACTAAACCATGTTCCTAATCACCACATCTACACATCTTTTAAATACCTCCAGCGGTGGTGAGTCCACCACTTCCCTGGGTTCCTGAACATGATAACAGGAGATATTCTGCTGTGTTTTTTATCAGCTTGCCATCACTCTATTGCTAAATGCAAAGATAAAGGATGGAAATGGAGAAAACGTGTTGTTCTTCCATTGGAGGGGGAATCAGAAACAGGGGCAGAACAAGGTTGCTACCATTGCTAATGGCTCTGATTCCGCACTGAGCCACAGACAACCTTGACAAAGCTTGCCAAAGCGTTTCTCCCCTTGCTTTGTGGGTTCTCCACGTGTCAAGACTAACCTTTATCTTGTTTTAAATACTTTCCAACCTTTTTTTCTCTCTTGGAAATAACCTACAGAACATAAAAACAATCACAGGGACTGAAAATTTTCATTATTATATTCCTCAGAGAGATGAAGAAAAGCACGTTCCCCACTGTTGTCACCTGCAGCTGACCCCTGAGGGTGGTGGAAGGGCTCTCCAAGGGCAGACAACCCATTACACACCATAGGAAGCCAGGCAACAGCATTTTCTGCTGACAGAGTGAGGCCACAGCAAGCTTCCACCCGCCTGGGTGCAGGTGGCTGGGCTGGTCCCTCTGTTGCTATCTATGCGTGGCTTGCTGAGCCAGCTGGTAATCCAGGAGGCTTTCAGAGTGTGTGCTGACTCTATTGTCTTCAGGCAGCATCTACCAGTAGAACGAGTAACACACCTTTGCCACCTGTGAACTTTGCTGATCACATCCCTACTGACCCATCAGAAACCACAGTTTGTGCACAGTGTTACAGCACATTTTCTTACCGACACTGGCTAGGGGAGGTGACCAGGCATCCCAGACAGTCTGTAAAGTCACATGCCAGGAAATATGTAATCAAACCTGACATGCTTTTCAGGACTCTGGCTCAATGTGAGAGTGCAACCTGTCTGGAGCAGATGCAGAACTGCACCTCTCTGTGTTGCCCTGTCTACCTCCTGGAGGAGGCTACAGACTGCACAGCAGACAGACTTCTAAGAGAGGCCATCTAACACTTGGGGATAAACTCTACCAGGGACTAAGGAGCAGCATTAGACTTAACCCTTTTCTGTTCTTTGCCTTCTCAAAATTGACTCGTTACAAATAAATACTAACAAAAGGAAAAGAAAGGCTTAAAGATAAAACCTCCCCAGTCTCCCTTTCTTCTCTAACCCAAAACCAAAACTCACTTCCATCCATTCAGCTCTCCCACTGGGGAAAGGACACAAGTGAGAGCACATCATGACTGTGGCCACTTCATTTGATGCATTAGTGGAAGAAGTTCAGATGAATCAGAGATCTGAGAAGTACCTAGAAATGCATTCTGGAAGGGAGTAATAGTCACACAGTCACTGTGCATAAGTACAAGCCAGTTTTAGGGGGAGTGATGGGAAAGGAAGCTTGAAATTAGGCCAATTATTCAAAACGCTATATCCTTCAGAACTCGAGGGAGATACAGGACAAGGGGAGGAAGGACCCACCAGGGCAACAGGGCTTATTTCTGCTTCTCCTGAAATCAAAGAAGATTCCCTGGATGCCTGCACTCTGTCATAGCACTTCCCTGAGAAGGAAAAGTGTGTGTTCAGGGATGCACTGACAACAGTGGGAGACCATTTTACACTGCTCCAAGAGAACAAGGGAGGCTTTCTATGTCTGATCACATGGGAGAGATCTGTTCCTACATCCTGAAATGCTTCAAACAGTAGTTGCTTCTAATGGGATATACACTGGGTACAATTAATGTCTCTGATTGCAACACTTCAGTGAAAATCCCCTCAAAGCTTCACGTGCCATTTAGAAGAGAGCTGTGAATAAGAAATAAAAACAAGTAGATGCTTTCTTCTAATCCTCTTACTACTGCCCTCAGTAAAATCTTGAAACTAAAAACATGTGAACAATATGGCTATCTGAACATCAGGCTCATATTTTCTAGAAGAATTGAAACCAGCATATCTGAAAATATTCAAAATAAGTGAAACATATCTCAAATTTTGCAGTAGATGGAATTCTCAATCTATTTTTGTTTTAAATACTACTCAGATGGTTTCATTTTTCCTACTGAAGAAAAAAAATATGGAATTCATTATTTAAGCTTCTGGTACCCAAAACTACCATAAAAAGTCAGCTGTTAAGGACTTGCATTGCCAGTGGTTTTGGGACCCTACCCAAAATCACAGATTACCAAAACAAATCTAGCCCTGCACAGGACAGAATGAAATGGTTAAGTTTGAGAAAACATGTTGGTCTTTAATTGCATAAAATGTTTTAAAAAAACCCCATCACCGAATCACAAACACCCCACAATTATAGAGTGCCCCAAACAGATGTTTTGTTTGGTTTTAGAAACTTCAAGGCAGGGAGGCTTGAACACTCTGTTGGGAGGGAAGGGGGTGTTAGTAGACTTTGTCATATCAAGTATTTGCATCTAACATGGATTACTAGCCCCATTAGGCTTAGCATTCTTTCCCGTACTTGTTTGCAGCTATACACAGGGTAGAGTTTCTCGCAGCCTACACTTTAATAGGAAAAAGGCCCATATCATATCAAGTTATGGGGGCACCAGGGAGAGAGAGGTAACTGTAGAGTTTTCCAGTTTGCTCTTATTTACTGAGACTAACCCATAGCATCCAAGTGCCTTCCTCAAGAAATTAATGCAAACACATCCATTTTTTTTCCACCCCTCTGAGAAGGACGAAACTTGCCTCTGGGACACTTTCATTTTGAGAATAGTGCTGCTGTTAGAGTGCCTGCTGAAGGAGGGAGCCGGAGATGTGTTTTACATTAAGGGCTTGATCTGGCACGGGTAGAGATCATTTCATTTTGCCTGACTTTGCATCCTGTGTCCATGGCCTGGCTCATGTAGATACTTGTCTTCTCCACCTTGCTGACAGCTTTATTCTTCCAGTGAAGTGAAGCTGTCATGGGAGGCCATCACCAGGGAAGGAGCAATGACCTCTCAGGTGGTTGGGATCAGCACCAGGCAGAGTAAGACAGACAACGGCTGTCTGCTTTCCCATCACATGGGAGCCAGTCTCAGGAGTACCAGGCACTGAATTAGCAGAGACCTCATCTTTCAGTTCATGTTGCCTAATGCAAGATCAGTGGGGCATAAAGTTTCTATTATCTGTGTTTTAATAATGGATGAACCTCCCCTCCTCCTGCTCCAAAAAGCCCTGCACACAACCCCGCTATAGGCAGATGATGCAGCTGGTCCTTTGTTTGCTTGGCTCCTTCCAGATGGGTATCCAGTGCCACCTGAGCTGAGTGGGCTCAGGGAAGTTTTTGTTACTTGCATTTTATTTCAGACACTGGAGGCTTCCCTTTCTGAGCTCAGCTTTATTAAAAAGTGTTCATTTTGCATTTGTGTCAGCTCTAAGGATGACCAGGGCATAAGAAGTGTGCTCCTGAAGCTCTGTATTTTCAACTTCACTAATTTAGTTATTACTTACCTATTGACCAACTATCAAGGATGCCAGGGAATATTACTATTCCAGGTGACAAAAGTCCATTCAGACAACAGGTCCTCAGGTTTGGATCTCCAAATCTGGCTTGATTCAAATTACTTCCTGGTAGGTTGCAGGGGGATGAACACTGAAGCTGCTACTGTGAAGGACTGGTCGCCCTTTATGACTCCTTTTATCAGGACCAGGACACTCTCTCCTATGATATAGTTAATTTGGAGGTTCAGGTTATTAGCATAGTGTTAAGGAAATGCTAGAAACAGTAGAGCAATTCATCATTATTTCATAAAAGTATTGTGCTACTAAAGAAAATGATGTGCAAATTTGCAGCTCGAGAAGAATCAAACTCAAAACAGTCACAGAAGCATAGAGAATTGTCATAGAAGTGTTAAGGTTGGCCTGTGAAGAATGAGTGGGAATGGTGGTGTGGTAAAGCACCAGAAGGAATGATAGAAGGTTTTGCTGGCACCCAGCTTTGCAGGTCAGCAAAATCACAGCACACCCACGTGCAACTTCTGAGGAGACTCAGGTTGGGAAAACAATGGACTGCCTAAAAAGAGGGACAGCACTTAGGAAATTATGATGGTGATGATGATCATGATGATGAAGAACAAGGTTGTTCTTAGACACCCAGACACAGAGATGAAAGACTGTCAGTAAACCCTCATGACTCACAGAGGAAGGAAAGGATGGAGAGATGAAAGTTCCTATTCACTGTAAGCTCCTGAAGAGTTCAAAGGCTTGTGAACATGTGAGTAGGGGAGTGTGAGCAAGTAAAATCAGCTTGTTCTATAAAGTCTAACTTTGAGCTTTGCTGCAATTGCAATGTTGTTTGCTACAGAACAGTGGCTAACACACTTGATGCTAAGGCAAAACTTGAGTTAATGTGGTACATCAGGTACATTTACAAAACAATTTCTGAATGTTTAGACCTTGTTCAGGTATTTGTGCAGTAAAGCTCCAACCTCTAACATTCACAATTACAGTTTCTAGGAAAAAACCCTGACATACATGCATAAAGCATACATGGATGTTGCAGTCCCCAACTGACATAGAAACCCAACAGGGAATACAAGAGGTGGTAGAAAGGTCTGGGGCAGGGTGAGCAGTGTGGTGCTGAGTTCTGTTCCTCTATTCCTTCTGCCAGCCATTGTTGGTGTTGTACCATCCCCCTGGTTAGCATTAGATGCTCAGTTTCATGCAGTGCTAAGAATAACTTCTGCATTCAGATCAAAGTAAGGACTTCATCTCTTGATTATGCTTGATGGGACTGAGCCATAAACTTCAGCATTCTGAGGTGCCAAATTCACTTCCTTAGCTTGGATCATGTACTGCTTAAACAAAACCACTTTGATTGCTGTCCTAACAGCTGTGGATTCCGAGTTCTTTTTCTGGGGAAAACACCACAACATTTTCTACTTAACTGTTCATCAAAAACCCACAAGTAAAACTCATTTATTTGGTTCAGAAATGTCAGTCAAGAAAGGAATTATAGACCTGTCTTGTTTTCAAATACAATCTGTATGACAGAGGATTAATCAATAGCCAACCATTCCCAAAGCACATTGCAGAAATCATGTCCAATTTTCTGACTCTCAGACACAAAAAAATCTTACACAGTCAATTTTAATAGTGAAATGGCTATACTTATCTCCTCCAAACAAGATTATATTATCAGAGGAACTCGGAGAAGATAGAAATTGAACTCCTCTCAAGCAAAGCAGGACAGAAGGGAAATGGCACATGGCCAGCAGGAGATGTTACAGCCTTATTCCATCTGCACTCAAGAAAGTGACCTCCTTCCCTAGGATGCTGGATGTGTCCCACAGAGACTGTCAACAATAAGGTCTAGACAGAAATCCTCCCTCTTTAATTCCCAGAGCTTCAATTTACAATGAAGCAGATGTGACAACTATTGGATAAATGGTAAGATGGCTCCAGTATAAAGTGCAAACTCAGATTGTGCCCCCCCACCTTCTGCTGGAAAACCCCACACATCTGTTTGGAAGGAATTAAAAACTTCAGCTGTTACAACTGAAGCCACAGTGCCCTGTATTTCTGGCATATGCTGGTAGGATTGTAGGAATCCACTGTGCTGGAAGAGGTCAGACACAGTTTGCATCTCTAGCAGCAGTGCTACCACTAAAACAGTGGAAGTATGGAGCCATTTTAATGGAACAATAGGAACCAATTACATACAAAAAGTATTGCCCTTCACTCAAAGAGAACCAGTGGTGTACAGGTAAAGAAATAGCCATGCTGGTTTCTCAAAGCAAATCAACTGCAAATACACTTATAAGAAGTAAAATCAAGCGGACACATTATGTTCTCTTATTTAGTAGTATAACTTACTGAGAATTGTATGTACGTTTCAACCAGTATATGTCTGTGTGTTTTCATGGGGTGGGCCCATGCTCTGCAGTTGGATATCAGTGGCTGAACAAGCTCTTCACCCATTTCTGTACCTACCCACCCTGAACAGCTGAGTAGGTTCAAGTTTTCACTTTGACCAGTTAAATGAGGCTAACCAAAAAAATTTTGAATGACAAAAGCAGGGACTCTTTTTGGTTTTATTCCTTATTATCATTTCAGTAACAAATTAAATATTATAAAAAGATTTGTCTTGTATTTTGTTGCTTTTGCACTGTAACATAAGTTCAAGGGGAAGATGCATTTATTACTTAAGAGGCTTATTGAGGAAAATACTTATGGTTTGTCTCCCTGTAAAGAGGTACCGAGTTACAAATTTAATAGAGGCATTCTCACAACTAAGACAAAAGTTAGTGGTATAGTCAATCATAATCCAAATTTACCTATTTTCATCTAAGTGAACAAGCATGTAGGTTTTATCATCTTTTTATTTACCACTACATGATCAAATCAGTTGAATTTGTCTGTGTCTCATTGGAGAGACTTCTTGCTCTAATGTTGCAGAACTAAGTACTTACAAAATTGACTTAAAAGAAATCAGATGCTTGGAATCCATAAATTCTGAGCATTCATACAAGTCAGTAAGTGCCAAAGCCAAATTACTAAATTGAATTTTTTTTTCCCCAGGTGATCATTCAAGCCCCAGCTCTTCAGGCTTTACCTATGCATGTTGGCACACCAATGGGTTCAGATAAAAATAAGTGTAATGATCAGGGTTTTTGTAGTTAAACTTAACTCCAAGAATCCTAATATCATCTTACATCTGCTGTAGGCTTGGTCTTGTTACTCCAGATGTCTTTTCAGTGCAGGGATGTAAGACAACTACCTACAATATTTTAAGAGGTTCCTGATTCTTCAGTTAATGGAAATTCTCTTAAGCAGAAACTGTAGTCAGTTTTGTTTTCTTAGCAGTCCAGGAAAAGGAAGACAACTTCTTGATGCTCACAGCCTTGCTCAATACAGTACAACTCTCTAGAAAGTCTATGGGAGTTATGAGTGTGCAATAATTACATGGCTGGGACTTTATAAAGAGAGCAATAACATTAGTAAAAAAGCAAGGGTAATTTACTATTCACAGATTTTTTTTCCCTAAGTCATATTTAATTACTATCCTTGCTTCCTTGCCCACCACCCTTTCCCCCCCGCTTCTTCTCTGAGGAGCTGTGGAATTTCGACACTAAAGGAGAAGCTGATTATGCTGCACGCTGGCACCGAGCTGTCCAGGCTACACACAAAAGATCATGAATAGGCAGGCGTGTACTTGCTCTAAATATAGTTCAGACGCTACTTAGGCATTTAGAATCAAAGATCTGCTACTAGCAACAAGTCCTCCAAAAGTGTGCGATTTGGCATGCCTGGAGCTGTTAAGTGGATGCAGGCAAAAAAACTGCTGAAGTTATGGAGAAAGAATATGAAGGGTGCTAATTGCCATCTGCCAATGCCTCAGAAAAAGTCTTTGCGATAGACTTTCAGCATGGGAAAATGTAATAGCAGCAACAAAGTGTTTACAGGAGAATACATCTAACAAAGCAAGAAGTGCTCAGACTTGAGACACCTGGCAGCAAGGGAAAATGCTTCTGTGCTATAAATCAAACATTAATGCTTCTGCTCCAATGTGCATCTGTTACTTTTTATTCTTGAGGACCCGTAGTTATAAGGTCACCTCTCTGAAATAATGATTGGTGAAATAACCAGCAAAAGGGTTGTTCTCTACAACATCTTGTGTTGGCATTTCTTCTTCAACAATTTCATTTTTAGTGGACAATCAGATTTGATTAGAGTGATGAACAGCAAGATGCTCCACGCCCCTCATATACCTCAGCTCTGACAGCCCAGCAACTAACTGGATAGTCTATACACCTCTCCCTGCTTTTGCTCAGTGAAATCAGAATATTTTAAGCTGTCTGAAGTATACTCTTGATAACAGCAATTTGCCTTTAAATTAACTTTCCATGCAGGAACTGTTGGGTACCTCACTTCCCCAGCCACATATATATTCTGGAGGGTGTAGTATAGGAAAGAGATCAGCTGGGGAATTTTGCTAGCCTTTTTTCCTCTTAAAAGGTTAGAGACTATCTTGGCTTATTACATGACAAAATGACATCGGAAACAGGGGACAGTCCTCTCACCTTTTGTCCTTGACTCCCAGAAATGTTTGTGTGGCTTTTTTCATGTATTGCAAATAATATGGATCTTCAGCTCCAAAAATAGAAGGGATTTCCAGGTGGAAGCATGCTTATGTTTTTAGTAGCACACACAACGAGTCCCTTGATTCTGGGGCTGTCAGATTGACACGTTTGTAAGTGTGATCCTTTTTTGACTGGCATGCTTGGTAGACATTTGTCAGGACAGCTACCTGACAGATGGCCCACTTCTAGCCAGACACCATTTCCAGGCAGAAACCCAGAAACCTTAATCCTTCTGAGACTGGTCACTTGAGAAGTCATACCTACATTGCATTAAAGTATTGCATAGCATTAACTGCATGCATTCAAGCACCTGAAGTCCTCATGAGCTTCAGTACCATCCAGCGAGAAAGTCAGAAGCTACCTACTCTTGATATAGGCCGTCCCAGATCCAGTTGAAACCTTGGAGCAGCTGGCCCAGCCTTGACCCATGAAGCAAGTGAAATGACCCCAGAGTAAGCCCAGATCTGTCCAACCACGAGAGGGAGACAAGCTCACACAGTTGGCCAACACTAGCTCTTGCTGCCAGGGGGAAGTTTCAGCAGGTCCAGTTGTGAACTTGATGGGAAATTTTTGACAGGGTGGAGAAGAGCATACCATGGGTGGAGAAGACCATACCCTGGCATCAGGTCACACAGCCTGCTTGCTGCCTCAGTCTCCAGGGCTAGTCAAGCCATGTGAGAATTTGTCCAAAGAAGATGGAGGACACAAAGACATTGACTTTTTTTTCTGAACCCAGCTTGAAAGGTATTTTTCTCCATCAAGCTGCAGGACAGGCTGATTACATTGGAATTATCAGGCAAAGCTGGATTTGCTTGTCTTATCTGATGGCTGTCCCAGGTTTTTCTTGACTGAAGGAGTGGGACTCATGGGGTAAGGAAAGGCAACAAAGGCAGGCTGTTGGGACTTTCAAGAGCCACAGGGATGAGTGGCAAAAAGGCCGAGATAGATCAGATTAAACAGGCCAGATCACAAACTGCTGGAGAAAAGAGAGGATCTGAGGCAGGTCTGGGAAAACAGCCTAGAAAAAAAAAATAATTCAAGTCCAGCTATGCTTTATCTGCACAGAGAAGTGTTTCACAGAGAAGGAAACTATCTTGAAATTGTCTTAAATGCACGAAGAATGGGTAGGTCACAGCTGAGCCTTTAGAAAATGCTTTAGACAGGTTGAGATGAAGACAAACAAATACAGACAGACCTGAAGGCTAACACCCAAATACTTCTCCCTTTCTCATCAGCAAGCCTTTAATGAATTAGGGACTACTATGGCTGCTACATGAAACCCATGTTTGTAGTAACTTCAACTGCAATTTTCCTAGGGGGATATAACCAGCTCTCACTGTTAATCACCTGGAACCTGAATTTGGGGAATATCTTTGCCAGGTTCAAACTTTGTGATCTAAGTCCATGTCTCACTATAAGGAAAATTCTATGTTTTCAAATGTTTTCACCACTGGTAAACAGAAAGGTCCAACAATTGAATCAACATGAAAAATACTTTTTTCCTCCATAACAGCAAAATGCCAACTGGATCAACTGTTCTACTTCTGCTATTAAGAAAGTGAAACTTCTTTTAGATAAAGCAGGAAGCAAAGATTGATATTTCAGTAATGTATAGCTAGCATTTCATTTGACGTTACAGGTGCTTTTCGCCTTTCTTTTTGAGGGGCACAGAAGTGTTATGAAGAAAACCAAGTGTCACTTCCCCTAGAAGATTTGCCATGGACTACTAGCCAGTATCTTCTTAAGAAGCAAAGTAACCTGTCTCTGGTTACAGCATATTTTCCATGAAGATGTATAAGCCTGAGGATGAGGATGAGGATGGTGTGAAGCAGCACCTGCCTACTCCATCATTAGAATTCATAGTTCTTGACATCCCTGCAGCTCAGTGAGGCTGAGACGAAAGACTGGGAGGACAGGAACAGTTGTATCTTGCACATGAAAACGGCACCTGTAGTTGGAGAAAGCAGCTTCCAGGAGACACTGCAGCAGTCCTGTGTATTTCCTTACATATTTTTTTAAGACTGTGACACAGGGGTTTTCCTAAAGCTGATTCAACAGCTCTGGATGAGGTTGCATTTTTACACCTGGCTTGGCAAGCAGGTGTGATCTGTTTTTATTGGTCTCATGACACTTAATCAATGCCTTTGTCACCTGCAGATTAAGCTAGTGCAATGCATCGTAAAAGGCTGTTAAATTCAGTCATCGTTCAGAAACATCTTTTAGCACCTGATACTGACATCAGGCCCTGTTTCATGCAAGGAAGGTATTGTGTAGTCATGGTCTGAGGACTCTCTTGGTTTCTGGTAATTCCTAGGATAAAATTACATTGACATTTAAGCTCCTAAGTAATTTGGGACATGCTTGCAAAGAACTTGTCCTCTCTAACTTCATTTGCTGCTGTAGTAGCTATCACCTCTACTGGTATGCATAAACAGGCCAGGGACCTGTGTGACATGGACTGGCTCTGTGGGGCTTCTAGGCACTTTGTGCAGCCCCTTTGGCACTGGGATGTAAATACTTTGGGGTGTGAAGGAAGGCAGCAGGATTATTTCAAGAATATCTGTAGTGCCGCTGCCTCCCAGAGCAGCACAGGTATGTGCTATGTACATGGCAGTGTGGCATGAAAGCCTGTCAGAAGAAACTTTTAAGATGCAAGGCCCCCCAAGATAACACTGGAGGACTTGTGGGGCAGAGGGAGATACCCTTGGCACAACTGAACCAATACTATCTCTATACACATTGAGGACAGCCCTGGAGCCCTGAACTACATCTGGGCACTGTATTGTAGAGGGTTGCACTGCACAAGCTTGCTTCTGGGTTGTTTTAGCAATGTGGATTCTGTTTATACTTGCAGACCTCTTGTTCAAGGTGACTTGATCTCATCGCCTTTTTAAAAGATGCCTGCAACTCTAGAGCATAGTAGAATCCTTGATCCAACAGAGAATGTCCACTCTTACAGGTGACGTGGTGGGGTGGTATGAAGGGGATTTGATTGATTATTTTCCAAGTATTTATGTAACACATATTTTCAACAACCCTTGTTACACTGAAGGAAGCTAGACTCAAAGAAAGCTAAGGCTAAATTAGTACTAGAAAGGGGTAAATTAAATGACCCAGATAACTGTAATCCTGACAGCCCAGATAAACTAATGGAGAAGCCAATACAAGATTCAATTAATAAGGACTAATTAAAAATTCCAATCAAGTTTATGAAACACACATTGTCTGACTAACCTAGAAATTTGTTTTGATGTGATTATAATTATGGCTTATAAAAGTAATAGTATTGGTGTAATGTAACACATATTGACTTCCATGAGACTTAATACCAAACCAATATTTTCATTAGGAATTTAGAACAATGGAAATTATTATGGTTCATTTGAAATGTGAGATAAACATAGCCTGTGAATGGCAATAAATGGAGAAAACATCAGCTAGTGGGTTTGTTCCCATTGAGACTCAGCTGGAATCCCACCCCTGCCCCATTTGACTTCTGCCAGACAAGTAAGACAACTTACTCAAAAAGCTTGCAGGTAAGAGGAAGATCTAGGGAAAGTGGTGAACCAATGAAGATGAAAAGTCACTCAAACAGTACTCCCTGTAAAATTTAATTTTGTTGGAAAATGGCATCACATGCATTCTCTAGGCATAGAGAATGAAGGCCACATCCCATCTGAATGCTCACATGTGCCTAACTGTGCTGATAAATCGAGATGAGTTCAGAGAAAAGCCAAGGAAAAAAACCATTAGAAAATATATCTAGTTAAAAGATACATGTGGCTCAACCTACTTAGCTTAAAATATGTGCAGGGGGTGAGAACAATCAATAGCCAAAGAGAGATTTAGCAAGAGACCCCACAGGCCAGATCAAAGTCTAGAAGGTGTGGCTAAACACAGTGGCACTAAAAATAAGATCCAAGCTTCAGAAGCAAACATTTATATCCCTGGATTTCTAAAAAAATTCTTAAACTCAAGACGGACCACTTTGCAAATTAAAAGAACTAATCAAGGCAAGGCTTATGGTCGGCCGAGATTATCACACAAAACCCCCTCTGGCTTTATAACCTAGGGATGGTCTATTATTATTAACACTGGGCAAATATTGTGCTGTAGATCAGCTGCAGCTGGTTTCAGTATTTTTCTGCAGGCACCCTGAGTCAAACTTCTGACTGTACACGTACCCAGGGCTCAGGTTACTGCTTTGAAGAGATGCAAAGGAGTATTGATGCACACTGGGAAGGTGGTAAGGGATAAAACTGTTTGTTGTTGCTGTGGTATGAAGAAGTGCCAAACGAGATGCTGATCCTAATAAGTCAGGCATTGTGTAAGTGTTCTGCAAGAGTTGAACTGACTTACAAGTTAAATAAGACAGGTGGGTCAAGAACAGGAGGAGAGATAGACTTCTTATTGCAGGTGGAAAACAGAACTGCTGTGTAAGGCCAAAGACAATGTGTGTGGTGGATGGAGATTTCTCCAACACTGCAGTGCCCATCCCAGCCTCACACTAACACTCATCTGCTGCTGCAGGCTGACTGACAACCTACTCTCCTGGCTAGCATGCAAAGGCCATCCATGAGCACAGGCTTGTCATTTCTCCCCTCCCTGATGCTAACATTTCCTTGTAACATTCCTCAGGTCAGCAACACTGCCCTCACCCAGGAGACTGCAAAATACAAATGGGCACTGCTCCTCCACTGCACCTCAGTGCTCTAAGAACGCTTTCCACCCTTCTCCTGAGGCTGATCTTATTTGTGCTGCTTTACTTTGAATCACACAAACACACTTGATCTCCTCCCTCCCACAGTGCATGCTACATGCAAGCTCCTTAAAGACGTTTGTTAATGCAAGTGGCATTTTTAGAACTGCGATGTATGGGTGGTATGTGCTCCTCCAGTACATGAGCTGCTTATCAATCATTTAATTGGGATGTCTTGGTCTTCACCCAGATGGTCCCTTTCAGCAGATAGCATTGTGTTTTAAAACTTCGGATAATTATAGCCCTGTAAATGGAGAGTGCAAGATTTGTTGGCTGCAGCCAGCTCATCTTTCTTCTGTAACAGCCTCATTGTCTAGTCATTGCCTTATTCACAATGGGGAGAGAGCCATGCAAATGGAGACACCCATTTAAAGACTCTCCTCAGCTGGGTAAACAGTAGCAGGAGCCTAGCTGATAGTAAGACCAGGAAGGATTAAAATCTATCAGTAAGTTTGACTCTGCTGTTTTTCTTTCCCTCCTTCCTTGGGCACAAAAAGTAGAAGGAAATGAACCTAGCATCTATGTTGCTCTGTTAGCTGATTTAAAACATATTTAAATCCTGTCTACACCAGCTAACAATACTCTGTCAGCACTTTGCTTTTTTTCCTTTTTAAACAAAACCAATTAACCAGATTCCTGAGGGAAATGGGCCCATCATTTCTCTGTTGTTTCCCTCCATAATGCAGCGATGAAAATGCAGCTTCAAGCAGGACTCGGGCATTTTTACCAGCACATTGCTTGCTCATTTCAGATCAGCCAGAGGCTCAGCTCCACCGAGGGGTCCCGGCTGGCTCCCTCCTGGCTTGCCCTTGCTCAGAGGGGCTGTGGAAGCTCTGATGCACCCGGTCGATGCCACCCTCCTCCCTTGGCCTCTGAGCACCAGCACCAGCAGCTTGGAGCCACTGCCTTTCGGTGTCAGCCCACGTTCTCTGCACCACACTACACCACAGTGCAGAGGGACTGCCTGGCTCTGAAGTTTAAAAATTACCTTTGTCAAAAGGGAAGATTAATCTGTAAACAAACTGATGGAAGGCAATAGCAGAGTGCTGACGCAGCGTGTGTCTTTCAAAGGCAGAGTTAATGCATACAAGTCAAACCAGCTGCTCTTCAGATTCTGTGGTGCCCTCCAGCAAGGGGTGTCTAACACCCTGGGCGTACCCTGGACACACAGGGCCTGGATGTGTTTAAGGACACCTCAGTTAAGGGGAAACCTTTAACTCAAATCAAACACAAAAATCTAAAAACCAAAACAGCAGCTCGCTGCATTAAAGAACTGACTCCCTGCTTCTTTCAGAGGTTTGATAGGCCAGAAAAATGGATGCGCTGCTTTTTTATTGCTTTGCAAACCAGATTTTCTGATTTCCCATAAGATTCAATGGATGGCTGGAGAACAGGCTGTACCATAACAGTCAGAGGGAAAGCAATATTTCATCAGCCTCCATCTTTATTTACGACTTGTAACTTGTTTAGGAAAACACCTATCTGTAAAAACATCCACATAAAAGATTTAGCACTCCACTTGACTCTGAGACAAGAAAGCCTGGAGCTCACGTCTGAACCCTTAGTGCAAAACCACAGGACATCAGAATCAACACATATATTTTTAAAGTTTAAATAAAATACAGGAAAACTTGAAAAATCCTTTACTGCCCTCTCGATGTTTGTGGTTTGTTTGGGGTTTTTTTTTTGTTTTGAAGCATATGAAAACTTTACAGGCCCTGCTTATCTCTTATGCAGAAGGTTTAAAAAGCACACCATTTTTTTCCTCGTGTTCAAGACACTGTGGGAAAAGGTTACTTAATTTAGGAGCTGACTTTTCAAGAACTTGTAGATAAAGTTATGAGTGAAGCACAGTGTTTAAGTGCCAATGAAGTGTGCTCAGAAATTCTGTATTGGAGCTCGGCATGAGAACATTAACAGTGCTTTCTATTCAAATTTCCTTCAGCAAAACCCTTCCAGAAAAACTACACACTCAAATTATCAGTAGATGTTTTTTAAGGCAACAGTTCAGAAGTTCACCAGAAAGGTACCAACTTCACAGAGACTCAAGCATATGAGTAACTCCTATGACTCAATGACTTGTCACACAATGCACCACGCTAAATTTAGGCAGGAACTAGGTTACAGGCTTCAGATTCTCAAAGAGTTTCAAGGCGATACATTTCTCTTCCTACCATCCCAAGAAGTGACTGCACTGACTACACCTTCTTGCAAGCCTCATGTGAGACACTGAGAGCAAAACTTAAGGGATTGCTCAAACCCATGGGCTCCCGCATGGCATTTATCTGAGCAGCATCTTGTTACCTCCCACCAGCCTACTAAGCAACACGACATCAGTCCAATATCTACTCCCATCATCTCTTCCCTGAGGTAGAAGTGCTCATGGGATAGTGTTTCATTTTGGATTACGTGTGCATGTGCACGCACTCACACTCATGCCTGAGTATAGCTAACCAGTACTGCTCAGTTAGAGAGAGAGACCCAAAGGACAGGGAGCAGACTGTGATGTCAGTTGTGATTTCTCAGCTCTGTCAAAGACTTAACGGGAGTTTTTGCACAGAGGAAGCCTGCATGATTGTTTATGACTGTTCTGACTTCGGTGGGGCTGGTTACCGTGCTTAAGTCTTTATGCTATTGCTACATGGCTTCTGATTTCTGTGGCTCATGCCACATTTCTCAAACTGAAAATAATCATTGTGTTATCTTTTGCGTGGTATTGTTTCACAATTACAGTATCTTTATTACATATGTTATTTATTTCCACTGATAGAGAAAAAAGGAAAGTTAAGATTCCCCCACTATTGTTTCTGATTAAACTACTTGTTTACTTAACCTTGGAAGACTATAACAAAATCAACTAGAAAAACAAACTGCTCCAAATGAAAATATAGCTGCTTTTTCTTTAATCTCAGGAATTGCATTTAATTTACTTTATTTAAACAGACATGCTTTACTAGGAGTAACACAGTGAATTTTGTTCGTGGCACATGTTAAGTAAAATGAGCTCCCTTTAGGAGAAAAAAAATGTTTATCTAAAAACAAAGGGTTTTATTATTGTTGCTCAGTCAGTTCAAACAGCAATGAGTTTAAACAAACATTTCATTGACATCACTTGCTACTTATGAAATGTTGAAGTTTACCCTAATAGCCAATTAATAAAATAAAATCCTCGCGTTTGCCTGATCACTCAATGCAGTCTCAAACATCTTTTTTCTCATTGATTAGGTTGCTCCAAAACTAATGGAAATATTTTATTACATTTTGAGCAGAATAATGCTGGACTAATAATGTCTGTAACTGAGAGTGGCAAATGAGGATATTGGATCATAGCATGCAAGTAAATAACTTTTTAATATATCAGAATTTTAACAATAATAGCATATATTTTGTTTAATCTTACCCTGATCGATTTCTCCTTAAACATGCAAAGTAGGCTTTCTGTTACTATTGTCTTAAAGTATTTTTGCAGACTGCAAATTCACAGCCATTTGCTAAAACGCACAGCTCATTTCTCACCCAGATTTTGCCTTGGGTTTTATTCATTCTACATTGATACCGCTCTCACACTCTGTATCTGAAAGCAAACAGAGAGATCCCAAGATACCATCACAGGAAACACTCTGGAATAAAAAGAAAACTGGGAGAATTTAGCAAACACTTGCTATTCTCCAGCACTAATGAGGCAGAATCTCCTCTAGATTAGTAAATTACAGTTGACTGTCTGGAAAACAGGGTAGGGGAAGGTGGGGGCAGCAGCTGCTTTTCTTAGCTGGGCTTAGTAGAACAGGGCAACCACTACTTTGCAGAAGTGTGCAAAAACTGACAGCTCCCACCTTAACCCCTTTGAGTTTTCAGAAGAATGCTGGTCTGAAGCTCCAGCTACACCCACTCATCCATCTCTTCCTCAATTAATCAGGCACCCACTCACACCAGTTTGACCTTCGGCTGCATAAATTCAAAACTCTTGAGGAACCTAAGGGCTTTTTAAAGCCTTTTGCAATCAAGGGATCTGCTAGATATGGCCAGGCTGACCCTTGACCAGAGACAGACATCCAGAAGACATGGGGATACCGGTGTCTCACGTGCCAAGCAAGCAAATCTCATCAGAACTTTTCTTCTCTGCTCACTTTTCACACCTCTGGCCTCAGCTGCCCTCCCGTGATTCACCTTCGCAGAAGGCCATCGTAAACGGAGATAAGCAAACATTAAAAAGTCCAGATTCTGTTTGGGTAATTGCCTAAAAGTTCAGAAACTGGCTTGGAAACACACTGAGAATAGCCTGTCTTGGGAGGTGGCCAAGCATTCTCCGGTGAGGCTGGGCTATAAACACTTCAAGAACAGCCTCTCTCGTAGTATTTTAGTGGTATTTTTTTCTCATCCTGTCTGACTGGGAAAGTAAAGTATCACAAAAACAAAAGGGCTCAGGAATAAATCTGCAGGGCTGTTTCTCTCTGCTCTTGTGCCCGAGCCCTGACTAAAGGGGGAGCAGCACTTTCTGCTGGCTTTGCCCACATTGTGTACACCACACTGGGGCAGACGGTGGTGACGTGGTGCAGGTTTGGTGTTAGGGACAGTGGGTGCATGTTATGGCTAATCTGGCCAAAAGCTGCCTGCCACCCAGGATAGGCCTCCTTCCACTTTACCTGCTCCTGATCCTGGACCTAAACCTACAGAAAACTAAGCCTACTGAAAATAAAGAGGAAGGAGATAATGGGTTTTTGTCTGGTCAGATTCACTACATCAGCTCGCCACAGGGGTCAGATGTGCACCAGGGCAGGGGCAGGACTTCGCAAGGCTGAGGACAGGAGAGAGGGAGCGTGACCAACCCTGCTCTGCAGCAGCCAGCTATAAATGTGAAACCTCAGCCAGAGACCTGGAACATTAAGTCAAAACCTCTTCTTGTATGGAAACAAATACATCTCAGCTTTGGGGAACCAAGATGAGTCACCGTATTCATTCAGGCTGCAGTCGAAACCAGCTCTCCTTTCTTAAGTTCACTCCCAGCTCGATCTAGGGCATCATCAGCTCAAAACATTTCCTCCGGCATGGCCAATGATCCGGAGGAGCGTAACCACATTGCTCCACTGCTGGGCAAGTCACACCATGGCCCCTGTCCAAGCCACAGCCTTGCCATGAGCAGTGGTGTGCTGGGGAGGACACAGCCATCACCACAAATGAGGCCAAGGCAGGACAGCGGAGCAAACAGAGCAGCTGGAGAAAACAACAGCCCTGGACAACAACGCAAACGCTTCCAGGAAGAAGGAAGCATGTGAAACCTGTCTGGTGTGTCTCACACTTGCTTGGCACCAGAAGTTGAGCAAGCTGCCTGCCTGTGACCACTGTATGCTCCCTCAACAGCCCAGGGGCTCCACAACCATCTAGTGAGGGGCAAGCACATGCAGTGAGGATGTCACCCTTGCACTGTTCCACCCCAAAATGGGGGCCTACCCCCCTCTGTCCCCCTTCTCCCTTTGTGCCAGACCCTCTCTCATCTGAGCCACTCTGACTTAGCAATCTGGAAGAAAATAGAGCCTAAAAAGCCCAAGAAGTGAGCAGTTTTCTGACAATTTGAGCCTTTAGATCTCGCCCCACAGTCAGGGCGTGTGTATGGCTCTCTGACCTCCCTGCTGGCCTATCCTTCATGCCAGCTGGGGCTGGAGGTGGCCAGCCAGGCCCATGTGCCCTCTCCTGCTCCTGGGCAGCCAGGGCTTGGAGTCATTGGGGGCTGCAGCCTCAGGAGAGGATCAGACGAGAGCATGAGGGCCATGGACGGTGGCATTGCCCTGCTCCCATGAGTGCTACCCGCTGGCAGATTTTGCTGATGGAAGCAGGGCTGTGCCACCGGCTGCCCTCATCCTCCGCTCTCGGCACGAGCTTCACCCCCCGGGTGCTGTGTGAGCGGTTTCGGGCAGCCGGGCCCTGCCCCCTCTGCCAGGAAGCCAGGCGGAGGCTCGAGCCCACAGGGTGCACTTGTGCTGGGAGACTCTCTCCTTCGAAACAAGATCCTAATCTCGCCTGCCTCTTCCGAAGCAAGCGCTCGAGCTTAGAGACGAGAGGAGCTTGTGGTGAGGTTATTTATAGCTGCAGCAGCTTCCGCGACAGCAAATAGTAACAGTGCAACGTGAAACCGAGCCAAGGAAAAGTATTTTTCATTGAAAAATAGATGACAGCTTGTTTATACTATCGTAGGGAAAAGGACTGTGAAAACAAGCGGTGGCGGCGGCAGGTTTTCAAGGGGCAATGTCTCGGGTTGGATTGTTGACCCTTGTTTGGGGCACCCACCCGTACTCCACTGCGGTGAGAGCCCGAACTGTCGTCAGCCTCTGAGCAGCGAGCTGCATGGTACAAGTGGTATGGCCATTTGGGTCTCTCGGCATGGCCCTGACACCCCAAAGAGCACCCTCATGAGGCTGGACCCGGAGGGTCTCTGCCCTGGTTCCAGTGAGGACCCACAGCAGGCATGCTGGCTGCTGCCCTCTCCTGCAGCCTGTAAGGCAGTCTGCACAAAGAAACATCCCCGTTCCAGGTCAAAGATGTTCCCCAACTGCGTTTGCAGACAGGAGGCTGCTGCCAGACCTTGGCCAGCCATCTCTGCACCTCTGCTATCTCCAGGTAGCATCTACTGTGTCTGCAGAAGAGCATCCCTGCTTCTATCAGCTCCTCCCTTAAGCAAGGCTAATTATTCTTGCCTGCCTCTGCAGTGTTGGGATGCTTTGAGATCTGTGGTTGCAAATGCTGCACAGGGAAGTGGCACGGGTTATTTCATTACTTATTCATTCCTTGATGTATCAACCTTCTCTTGATTTGAATTTGCAGTCCTCGAAGATGGCTCACTGGGCCATCTGATGAGGTATACAACGGTTAGTAAGACATTACCACCTCGGCACTGCTCCCCCTTCCCTCCCTCACATGCGTCAGGGCCATGTGAGAGGAAGCAGGGTTGCTCACACACATTGGGCTGAATCAAGCACAGAGTGCCCCCACTCCTGCCGCCCGCCCAGCATCGCTCGCCCACTTGGCACCACCCCGCTGAGAGAAGAGGCTTTCGCACCTACAGAAAAGAGAGGGAGGCTGAGCACTTCTCCATAAGAGGAAAATCTATGTGCAGATTTAATGAATTTCCTGTGATATTCAGGTGATGCCAAAGGGGGGGATCTATTTTCTGTTATCCTGTAGGCTTCTGTTCTTCAGCACTCTGATGTCAGAGCCCTCCCCAGAACTGTGGGAGAACCTGCCCACCTTTCTGTGGTGTGGGAGGAACCTGAGGTCCACCAGGAGATGACCTATTTATGCCATGCTCACACCCAAGGGGAACACAGAGCCAGGGCTGCGCTTTCCCCTGCTTTGGAGGGGTAGCCCCTGCTGAGACACCACTGGCCCTAGGGGCCAGGCTGGGGCCAGGGTCAGGGCTCAGGCAGGGAAGGAAACACATGCATCACTAGAGAGGAGGGGGTACCTCTTCCTCCTATTTGGTAGTCTGTGTGTGCAACGATAGCTCTTTTTAAGTAGCTGTTAAGGGAGTTTTAAGGGAGTTTACAGAAAGGGGATACAAAATGATGAGGAAGCCTTTTCATTTATTTTTTTTTAATTCTCCCTGTGGCAGTCATCCTTGTTGCATGAGACACCTTTGAAAATATATTTAGTGTCATACTGCTCTGTAAAGTGAGAAAGCATTTATTACCTTCACTTAACAGTCAGGAGCAAGGGGAGGCAAAAGATCAGATTGTGCTCTCTTTTTCTTTTTTTTCTTTTTTTTAAGTGACTGCTTATTTTTGACATCTCCATTTCTGAGGGCCTGGCTTCAGCCAGCTGTCCTGTTATGGTTCTCCCCCAAGAGAAATGGGAAAAAGAAAGGCAAAGGGAAAGCGTCACACCCAAGGCAGCCAGGAGCACTGACACATCAACCTGGGGTCCCTCAAGGTCACCCACTGCCTGGCCTGTGTGAGGGTATCAGACTCCCCATCATCCCTGAGTCCCCTGGAGCTCTGGTGAGGCTGAGATGTTCGTAAGGATCCACCCAGGAGGATTTGATTTCAGCTGGTGTAAGGGAAAAGCAACATGACTGCGGATCTCACATGGCACCACAGCACAGCAGATGCTGAAGTCAGTGGGGAAGATACATGACACAGTCTATTGATGACATTGGACAGGCATTCCCAAACTGTGGCTTACAGCCTGACAGAAGTCTTCATCAGAGACCTTGCTGGATTCTATAGAGGGCCTGTAGGATCCCAAAAGTAAGGATATCCTCCCTTGCTACCGCATCCAAACTCTCATGAGGGTGACCGGGAACACAAAATCCCTTCTTATGTTCTCGCAGCAAGTAACAAATGTGACAGCCAGAGGGGAGCTGTGTGTTAAAGATCAAGGGTCCTCCTAAGGCAGTGAGCCTCTCAGACCATCAGGATTTACGGCATGCTCAGCCCACATCCCTGCCAGCCCCTTTGACTCCCCATCTAGATAACCAGACACCTACAAGCAGCCAGGTAATCTCCAGGGCTTCAGCTGGAGTCCGAGAGAAGGTTTAAACCTCCAGCTTCGATCCTCAGGGTCTTGCTTTAAATGCTCTGCCACTGCACTTCATTTATGGGAGAGGTGGGAAAGTGATACATGCTGGCTGGAACAAAAAGGGTGAAGGACTGTGAGTCATTCAAAGCCAGTGCACGCTGCACAAGAAGTTTGAAAACCACCTGACCCCCAGAATTTATTATCTATTACAGTCTCTCATTCATTCCCACTGGGGAAAGCTCCTCTAACATAAAACACTCCTGTATTTTGGGTAGATGCAAACAAAACAACAGCTTACAAGCCTGTATTTCTGAAGCCAGATTTGCCCTCAAACAATTGTGTTTTCAGGGCAGGTGAGATGTTGGTTTGAATTATCGACTCACACCTTTATGAAGCACAAAGGATTAGGAGAGCTGCTGGAAATTTTGTGAACTGAGCTGTTTGCAGCTCTGCCAGAAAAATGTAGCTCACATTTTGTTATATGTGTTCACAGCCTGATGAGTCATTATGGGGCAGGGATAATATAAAATAAAACCACAAAGTGATAAACAGTGAAGTAATATAAGTAGCTCCAAAGCAGAAGAAACATTGTATTTCAAGAGTAAGGTCAGGTCAGCCTAATGAAAGATCCTCAATAAGGGAAATGACCTGTGAGCTGGTTTATAAGCTCTGCACATCTGCACTCTTCAGAAGTGCAGAAGGGGCCTAGGATCAGCTCCGGTTTCTTGATTCCCAGGTTAACCCACATCATCTGCATGGACAAACCATGGAGGGAAATGGGCCAGGCAAGCTCTGCAGCGATCCTTCTGGCTGATGTACAAGCTGCAGAAGTAGCCATTGAGCATAGCTGAGTGACAATTGCAATCCTGGTCCCATTGGAATTGCTGTCATATTTAATATTTATCCCACCATATAAAGGAATGTAAAAAACATCAACAAGTGAAAATTTGAGGATGGGGAAAAAGGAAAGAGAAGTCAAAGGTGCTCAATCAAAATGCTTGGGAAATTTCCAAGTGTTTGCCCTCAAGTTTTAAACTGGACACATTTGTTTTACTGTAAATTAACTTGGAATGTGAAACAAGAAGTAATTTCCAACTAGGAGAAGTAATTTTCAACTCAGTTTTGAAATGAGGCATGTGGTGATTAAAAAAAACCCCACAACCTTTTCTCTCAATGGTGTTCTCCCTACAATAAGGGGAATTTGGGTGTGTGTTGGGAATAAACTTCACCTTTTCTTGTAGCTGGGCTATTTTCCCAATTAATTTCCAATGTCAAATGTCTTTCAAGAGGTTTTGAAGCCATGGCAGTCTGCTGTCTCTTCTTTTGCAGCATCTCGTCCTTTTCTCTCTGGCAACATGGGCCAGATGGGAACTTTCTGTGGGCCACCTACGCCATTCAATAAATTAGCAAGCAGAGCCCCTGTGTCTTGCACTTCAGATTGATCTCAAATCCCTAGAGACCGACCACTACGCAGCTATTTCTCCAACATGAGAAGTGGCTGCATTTGCAAAGGTTGCTGTAGGGAGCAGCTTGTGCACACAGAGAATGGAAGAGCTGCCCTTTGTGTGAAAGGGTATGGACTGTCCTGAGCCCAGGGTAGGGCTTGGTGGCTGCAGATGACCAAAATGTCTTACACACAGTTTGGAAGTGGAGAAACAGGGATCCAAGTGGAGAAACAGAAGATGCAAGTGTGAGTACTATATCAAATTATTTACATGTGTGTAGGAAACAAGAAAGGCTGGGACCGTGGGGCTGCACCATGGCGAGCACCCCAGTGGCCCCGCATGGCGGGTCCTTTCCAAGCCATGGCGTTTCCCCAGCACATGAGCTGATGCACTAGCAACACGTCCTCCTACAACCTGGCACGTGTCTCAGGGTGTCCAGAGGACTTTGTGTAGCCCTCCTCTGTCTTCAGCTATTATAAACCAGTGTGAAATACACACAACAGTGTTCATGTCAAGTTAAAATAAATGAAAATAAGCATCATTTTCATCCTGCCTGGTTCATGACAGCAACAACAAACTAACAAGTACTAACCCCAGAGCTGCAAAATTTTTGTTGTTAGCACCACTGGTGATTTATAAGGAATTAAGCAAAACGTTGCTTGTGCTGGGCAGCCTTGATGCAGAAACAGGAGGTAAAACACACCAGTGTTTATCCACTACAGCAGGAGGGGGCTGGGGGTGAGAGGAGATATTTTTGCATTGTGGTCATGTGAAAGGCAAATTTCACATGGATTTTCATGCAGACCCATAAATCAGTCCATGTTCCCTCTAAAAGTTCATGGTCCTTAGCAAACCTCCCAGTGAACCACAGCTGAGCTTAGAGATCGTAAAGAAATGTGAAATCCAGCAAGTTTCAACTAATTCTATATTTTGCCGTGAACATTTTGCTCAGGCCTAACTAGTTTGTTTAGGAGTCTAGGCAAGTACAACCGTGTCCTTTGGGAGAAAACAAAATGCTCTGTGAAATCAAATATGCCACACAACAAGTAATTACAAAAAATCTTTACCTAAATTTAAATTGTTCCCTGCTCTATGCTCTTTGTGTTACTTGAAAAGGTTTCAGTTCAGGTAAGGATTCAGCTTTCATTTTGACACCTGATTTTTATTTGTCCATGATTTCTTCCCCTCATGAAACTCAGTGTGCCAGCCTTAGCTGTCGCATGGCTTGCTTTTGTTCAGGGAGGCATCTGGTTTCAGACACACGTTAGTTAAGCAGTCAGAAGAAAATCTTCGCTCTCCTCATAGCAAAATAAAAATAAAATTTTAAAAAAATCACCTATTAAGAACAATTAAATCCTGTTAGATCTTACAAACATATTCCTATTCTTTCCCTGTCTGCCCGTGCCCGGCTCACGTAAGGTCTCTTATAATTACACTGGGAGCACTTTGAAGTAGGAACTGCTTTAAAGGCTTCACTCTGTGATGCTTAAAACACAAAAACACAGTCCGTGTCTACGGCCCAAGGCCGTGCCCACATCTGAACTTCCACTGGATCACCATTAGGATGAAGTCCCAGTGGCGTTTAGCCAGGCAGGTCCACAAAGCCAGCGCCGATGCCCCCAGCATGCTGGAGATGCAGCCCTGCCGTGCTGCCGACCTGCTGTGTACAGGCAAGTTGCTGCCTGCCTCCCTGGTGCAGCTGCAATGCCGTTGGGGAGGTCTGGGGTAAACCTCACGGCCAGAAATTAATGAAGTGCAGGGAGCCACAGCATGTTTGGCATGCCCGATGCTGCGGCCAGCGCAGCAGGATCACAGCTCTAGCTGCCTGCCTCATCCCCAGCCACCTCGTAGCCCCAACACTGAGGAAGCTCATAATAAAATGCTGAAAATGGTACAATAGCTAGAAATTTTTTTCTCCTATAGTAAAGCAGAGACCTTCCCACCAACAGCCCAAAGACACAACCCTGGCACCTTCCCCTACCCCCAAGGTGCACATCAGCTTTCAACTCTGCAGGGACCTGAGCAGGGGGGATCGGGATGGAGATACAAGGGCAGTGGGTGATGCACACCCTGTGCTCCTTCATCAGCTGGGACACGCTGGTGCAGGCATAGGGAGGCTTTCCTCCCACCCATACTCCCACCACAGCCTCCCTCGGGCACCAGGTGAGGATGGGGTGGGAAGTGGCCCTCACCCTACTCTCACAAGGACGGGCGGGTTCCCCCACACCTCCACAAAAGCCGTTTTTGCAAAGGCTGCTTTTCTTAGGCCAGCGTTTAAAAGCAGAAGTTATCAGGGCATAAATCATCCTGTGACTTGTTGCAAAGCCTGTGAGAAGAGATAAAGGCAAGACAGTTTGACAAACCGTTGGGAGAGGGAGGAGGAGGGGGAGGGCAAAGGGGGAGAGTGAAGGAGGGAGCCAGTGCCGACCCTCCTTGGATTATGTCATAGGTCAGCCCAAAGGATGCAAATAAGATTGAAAAGCTGTTTCCAAACTTTTTGAGACTGGCCGTGACTCCACATAACCACTAAAGAGCTGGGCGTAATAAATATCATGCTCACAAAGAGCATTACATCACGTAAAGGGAAAAGCCAGCAGATGAACTCACACCATAAAACCTTGACTTGGTACCTAGCCAAGCCCAAGCAGACAACCCTGTTATTACAGAGCTGACAGAGCTCTGCATGTGGCTGCAGCTTCACCCTTCCACTTCCCACCACCTCCTCCAGTGCAGACAACTCTTCCCCGCTCTGTGCTCCCACAGCCCCACCAGTGGCCATCCTCGGCATCCATAGGGCACCTACGCGGGGCAAAACAGGAACACACACGTCTGGCAATTTTTAAAAACATTCTCCTCTCTTTCCAGCATACTTTCCTCACAGCATCTCCAGTTTGTTTTTCTAATTTTCCTAGTGAATTTATTGACCGTTAATGGCTCTGTGTGACAGACCAAAATTTATGAGCACAGTGGGTCTAATTCTCATTTACACTGAGGATCTTTTATATCTGTTGTGAAGCACTGAGTGTCTTGGCGTGGGTCTAAATTTCACTTAGGACACTCAACATTTTTACAACAAAAGGAGATTTGAGAGCTAAGTCCACGTCCAGTGTCTGTTGAGTTTCCCAATAGCCAGTATGGGCAACGCTGGGGGATATCATGACAGAGAAAACTGAAGTGTGACTTAGATCCCAGCACCCCTCAGCCTCTCTTTTCTGTAGCCTTGTAAAGGATGAGAGGCACAGCAGTCCTTCCAGCTACCTAGCCCAGCAGCCCAGCAAGGGTAATGCTCACGAGACTTGGCCCCACTACTTGGCTGCAAGCACTGCAGCCCTCAGTTCAGCCTCGACATATTACGGTGCTTTGACCCAGCTTTCTCCAGGGGTCTTCTGAGCACGGATGAAATATTGGGATCAGGATGAGCCAAACTGGCCTGCTGGGGCCTTTTCTCTCTAATATCTTCATTCTGTCAAAATTATACTTGATTGTGTTTCGTTATTGTTGTTTCTAACTTTCACCTCTGCCTCAGCAGTTCCATCTGGTAGGTCATATTCCTCTCTCTGATTGCTTTTTGGATAAAAACATGCTCACTGGGGCCTGTTTGGAATTAGTTTTTCTTTTTATTTCCACTAGATGCTCAGCTCAGGCCCATAGTTTTCCTGACTTAACACAGACAGGGTCAACCCACCTTTGCCTTCTTGGCACATGCATTCAAGTACTGATTCCCATTACATTTCTAACAATCTCCAAGGTGAAGTCATTTACAGGGTCTTGAACTGAAAGGTGCAAGTTTCGTATCATCCTCTTGCATGTGCACCTGTGCAGATATTAAATCAGCAACGATAGGAGAAAAAAAAAATACTGTCTTGGCTATGTCCACAGGGCATTCTCTGAAGACCAATCTTGTACGCCTGCTTGCCTGTTTAGGTCTGAAATAATTAAAGATCACTCTTGTTTCCCTCCCATTAATTTCACTGAGTATTTGGAAAGACTTTTTTATTTTATTTTTTTGCCTGCCCTGTAAGAGCACCATCCCAAATAACCTCATTTCCACCTCCCATAATTATAGCAACTTGACCACTAAGGCACAGTGAGTGGCTGAAACACTACTGGCTACTGCACAGTTGCAATTTACACCCACTGGCGCTCTGGTTTGTTATGACAGGGCGGAACAAAAAGATTTCTCATCTCTAAAAAAACTGAAAAAAAGCGTCTCTTTAAGGTTACATCACTGGCTTGCTTTGCATATGACTGCAATATTCAAAAGGAAAGAAGGAAGGAAGGCAGGCTGATCCTCAGATAGAGTTGCTGGCCTGGGGAAACAGCAATATACCCCTTCGAACATTTAAAACCTTCTATTCTAACTGAAAAATACTATCTCTTCCCCAGACACGACACCAGGTAAATGTAGATTTTTTTTTTCAAACAATAACCTGGAAAACAGCAATCCCCAACCCATTTTTTATTTTGCCCAATTTCTATTTCCTTACTTGTACACGTCAATATTTACAAGCTCTACCACTTCTTGGATTATTTATTTTCCCTGGTCTATTTCACTCAGTGAAAAATCTCTCCAGCTTGGGACTTGACAGTTTGTTGCTGATATCCATCTTTATTAACTTCACTGCTGAAAAAGAACAACAACAACATATAGTCTTAAAAACACCCCAAACAAATTCAGGATGATGCTTAAATTTGGTGGGGGAAAAAATTCTCCAAAAATAGCCAGTGGTTTTCAGTGCCATGCATTTTTGTATGGATGCCACTGAAAAGTACTTCTCCCTCCACTTCATTAGCAGTCAGTAAATTCACTGACAATCAGCAAGAGAGCTGCGGTCACCACACCTGAGGGGATGGTGGACAGGGTTGCTCTTCTCTCCTCGCCTCCCTGCCCTGAACTTTTTTCTGCTTGGGGGCAGGACCAAAAGGGCCCAGAGCTGCCAGGCTCCTTCTCATCACCCCCAGTGAGCTCTGACATGCAGGAGCCTGACAGACAGTGACAATCTTTCCGGATTGCTTTTAAATTTGGCCTTTGAAGGACGTCGAACCACATGCTTATAAAATGTTCCCTGTAATGTATAATGGAGGATGATGAAAAAGCTTTCTCTCTCTTCGTTGGGTAGACCGGGGTGAGACACACCTCTATTTTGTAGCTCACCACCACCAAAGCGCACACCAAGATAATCTGAACTTCCCCAAGGTGTCCCAAGCACTTCCTGAATAAATTGTTGCTCTCTAAGCAGAGCTGGCAGAACAACAGGCTGTGCTGGTTGGTCTCATCCTCCTCAGTGCAACATCCGTTGGCTTGGCTGAAGTGGAGGAGTCGTCAGAGCCTCACTGCCTTTGCACTGAAATGAATCACAGCCTACCCCCGTATTACATCCGCTGCTCAAAATGTGGAGGCAGAGAAATCTTTAATCAATCTGGCTAGAACAAGCCCATCCCTTCACATTTTCCTTGTCCCGTGCTGTCAGAGTCAGAGCATAATCAAGACAGTCTGGCATGTACAGAGCCCTTTAGGCTGGCTCTTTTCATCTCTCTGTCCAGAGTCTACAGAGTAATCTAAAAATAAACAAAGCCTCTAGCCCTGATAGTGGCAAAGATAACCTTCCCACAATGAGCCACCTCCCAGCTGCGCAGGGGTGGGCCCAGCTCAGCAGGCACAGAAGTTCGGGGCAGTGGTGAGGAGATAGTTCTGGTCCATGAACACCTGCTCTCACAACCCAGTGGGTCACACCGCAGCAACTGGCCAAGACCGTAGTGCCACCAAACACTGCACCTCATGAGAGAGCAGCTTCAAACCATTCAGCTGCCTTAACACAAACAGAGCTCAGAGATTTGTCTAATCCTAATAGGAGAGATCCCAGCAAGCCAGGATGTGGTGAAACTCCCACAGAAACAGCATGGCAGTTCTCTCCTGAGGTTTGCTAGCACAGGTCAGCCTCAGCATTGTGAAAGTGAGTGCTCATTTCTAAGTGTGGGCACACCTGAAAAAGGGTTCGATTAAACCAGCTGGCATCATACTGAGCCTTAGCCAGGCTGTGGCCCTACTAAACAGACAGAAGAGCTGGCATTGGTGGTTCTCTATTCTGCTCACAAACCATCTCGTTGGATGCTACTTCTGCTACCGTTACCTTGCAGAGAACTGTGCTCTTTCATATTTTCTCTCTCCCCCTTTTGTACCTATGCTTATCTAAAAGCAGCTGTGTGCCTGGACGGGAAAAAACCTCTTGTGTGAGCTCCTATATTATCCCTCCTTAGCAGTGCTGTCTGCACTGGGAGGAACAGAAAGCCAAAGGGCCTGGCTTGCACCCCAGCAGCGTGGGTTCATGCAGGCTGACAGGTCATAGCACCATGTATGTGTTTCCAGTTTGGCAGACACTCACTCCAAAGGGGGTTCCAAATTTCCTCTCTAGCCTCCTGTGACAGCCCTGGATTAATTTTGTCTGGAACCAAAGATTTATAGCCTTTGAGTCACTCTGGTTCACTTATCTGCTTTACATCTTGAACCCAAAGTTCAGGTGGCATTTAGATATTGCCNCAAAAAGATTTCTCATCTCTAAAATCATTAATAAGATAATAAGATTAATAAGATCATAATTAATAAGATAATAATTAATAAGATCATAATAAGAATCTCATCTTCTTATCAATTCGCTGTGGGAATACCCTGTCAAAACCCTATTTCTTGCTGCTGACTGCCCATCACCTCTTATCTTTCTGACTTTCTCTTTCAGCTGCAGCAATCCTACCAGGGAGCCCTTTCAAAAGGATGACTGTGGTTGTGTTGGCTGTAGGAGGTTAATGGTACGGGTGGTGAGATTCACAGCACTCCTGATGCTTCATCTGAGCATATCAGGTATGCTAAAGCCAAAATATCATAATAAGATCTTCCAAGTTTTTAATGAGATCAGCTTGATACCCGGAGGCCTGACTCTGCCCCAGTGGCTTTAGCTCTGGTTTACAGCCAGAAGTTTAGAGAAATCTCTTTCCCAGTTCCCATTCAGATGCAGCTGAAATCCCACCAGCGTGGTCCATCCTGGGAGCAGGCTGCATCGCTGCGCCCTGGGACCTGGCGCTGGCCCAGATGGCAGGAATGCTGTGAGAGAGGCCACTCTTGTGCGGTTCTCATCACTTTGGGCAGAGGTTAGTTCGCGGGATTTGGCATCTTCGGACCCAAGCCCAGGCAATTCAACTCAGACTTCAATCTGTTGCCTAAATGCAATTTGGATCTAATTGTAAATGGCTCTGCACAGCCCTGGAGAGCGTGGGAGATTTTATCCTTTCTGCCTGAGAAAAGCTACTCCAAGTGCTGTGTTGTCAGGTAGCCCGTATGTTTGTTTATTTGCCTGCTCACTTCCTCAGTCCCTTTCTGATTCATTTCATGATGAATAGTTAGGTCTGGCTTCAGTGACAGGTCCTTCCCGCCAGCAGCACCATTTGGGGACACCCGTAAGCTGATCAGCGGGATGCGTGATCACAGGAGGGGGGAGGAAAGCAATGACCTAAAGCTCTTTCCCCTTCAAGGCTGCTGAAGAAGACACTGTGGGGCTGTGGAGGAATTTTCCGCTGAGCTGGAAAGTGTCCCCACGCTTCGGTGCGGAGTCATCTCAGCAGCACGCAGCACCACGCAGGGGAAGGGCTGGCTTTGAGTCAGAGCTGCGCAGAGGGGAGCAGCTGTGAGCTTTACACAGCGCCATGCGTGCAAGCGTGAGGCTGCCTGAGGCCAGCGTTGCTCACAGCCGCGCATGGTCACGGCGCTCACAAAAGCGGGGTGGTCGCGGTGGCTGAGGATGCAATGGGTTGTGGTAATTTATTATTTTTAATGAAAGGTTTATTTCAGGAGCTCAGTGGTTTATTTCCCATCCTTTATGACTCATTAAGTCAGGTGAGCCACCTCTATTATTTACTTATATTTTTATATTTCAAGGGCAGGACCTAAATTGATATTTGTATCAGCTGAGCACCTTCTGAGGCCAAGCTGCCTGCTCATTTATCTGCCTGTTTAGCTAGGGATTTATCTTGCATTCATACCCATGCTATACGAGTGCCTCCTTGACAGTCAGTTAGAGCAGCAGGTTTTTGACAATTTGCTTCACAACCAGCATCTAGCTCCTGTGTTCTGTGCTTGGCAATAACTATCAGTGCACTAACAGAAAAGAAAATAACTTCCACACATCTTGGTTAGCATTTTTGGTTGAAAACACAACTGGAAAAGAAAAAATCATAAGCAATTTGTGAAGCTTGGGGAGAGGAAGTGTTGCTATGTGGCAAAAAGAGACGTTGTCCGTGCACAGAAGAGCTGAGAGAGAAGAAAAAACTACTGGTAAATGTTTTCCAAAATGATAAGACAATGACAAAATCCTGACCAAAAAGGACCAGCTAACTCCCATTTCAACTTCCACATTTCCTTTCCGTAAAACCATCTGAGAGGAAAGAGGGGGTTTCAGAGATGATATCCTTTGCCCCCCCAAGAGCACTTAGTCAGAGATTTACAAACCAAGTAAATCAAAGGAGACTGTGAAATTCTAGCCAGAGAAGCGAACAGCAAGATTAAGTGGATTAGTCTACTGTACAGGAATCCAAGGAATGCAGTCCGCATGTGCTTTTGTTGTGGATTACTCAGCAGCAACATTATGGTTTTACATCTCCCAGAAACATATGGGCATGTGCACTTGTGCAAACCAACAAGAAATAGCAGTCCCTGACGCCGCTTCGCTGAACCGGCTGTGCTGATTTCAGCAGACACAGCATTTTCAAGGGAGAGAAGGAGAGCATCCCAACGTTTTGCTGTATAGCTTGTAGAAGAAGCAGCAAACAAGCTGTACCAGAAACAGGCAGATTCATCCATTTAGTTCAAAGGCAAAGACATCTCCCTTTAACCATTAACAATCCACCTGTTAATCACAGAATCAGTGCAGACGCTGCAAAACTTTAAGAAAGTTGGGTCCTGATCAAAACATAGCATCTCAGACCAGTAACGGTTTTGGGGTTGTTTTAATTGGGGGCAAAATTATACATTAATTCATAGCCTGCACTGACTGTCAAAAGGAGGAAGATGCAGTAAGTGATGGATAAATGAACAAACTATTACTAGCCAGAGTTAACAGTTTGTATTAGCAGTCAGTAATAAATAATTAATATAGCCCTAGGAGATACAAAGCCACTGACATGGTATCTCACATTTGGCTCTAAATGAAACTCAAGATAACCTACTTTGAACAGTAATGTGTTCACAGTATGTGGGAATTAACTGCTCAATGTAATAAGTACTATTGAATTTCCCATCTCTGTACAGATAAAGGGCAACTGCCACCAAAAAACACAGTAATAACAGTAACCCAATGATAAAAAAAGCAAACAAACCTGCTTTTCATTACATCCTTAAAATGTTATAGGTTAAAATAATCTTAAAAGGGCTTAAAAACCAGCAATTAAATCTTTCCATTTCTGTTTTCCAAGACTGCAGCTGAGAAAACGAAAGAGGCCTAAGTGCCATACCGTGCTAGCCTTGCTAATAACTCTCTGTGAAAAATCTCATTAATTCAGTCTGGCTCTTCAGATCAGCCGCTAAGACCTTGTATTGTCAGTCATCCTCTGGCCTTTTCAGGATTTCCATAGCCTAACTAGCAGAGTCTCCATGGAAACCATGCAGTCATGCTTTGCACATCCCCAGAACTTTTTGTTCCTGACAAAGCTTGAAAAATCACATGCAGCATGGAGAGTTTAACACAGTGAACTAAACCCTGACCCACACTTATAAATGATAAACCCCAGCATACCAGCTTTATTATAAATTATTTCCTTACAAGATACTTAGCCAAGCTGACAAAATGCTGAACCAGACAACATAGGAGGAATGCAGCTCTGGAGAGAGGAAACAAACAAACCGAAGCGAAACACGGAGTTTCGGACTAGTTCTGCCTCCTTTGAAAGCACATAGGTGCAGAAACAACCAGAGAGCAGGAGGAGTGCTTTGAAGTTGCCTTTCCCTGAAAATGGCATCCCTGCAGGCCTGCGAAGAGGAGTCAGCTCTCTCGTGACTGTGCATCACGACGGTGCTGATTCACTTGTCTGGCTGAGCATCCCCGCTGGCACAGGCAACAGGAGCCAGGTCTCCAGCCCTATGGCTGCCTGGTGCTCCTGAGACTCTGCCTGCATTTGGGATAGCCCTGGCTAAGCACTGCCTGCCCCTCCAGCCCAGGAGCAGGCATTCGGGTCAATATGAAAACTGGTACCAAAGGCATCAGCAGCACTGCCCTCAAGATGAGATTATCTGGCTTGCAACTGGGAACGGGCAGCAGTGTGCACACATGTCTGATGGAAAGAGGTTGGCTCAACATCCTGGCTGCCTTTGCCCCAAGCCTGGACGCTCCCCATCGGGCTCTGCTGGGATGACTGGGGGCAGCAGTGAATGGTCATGCTGACTCTCCTCATCCCCACTGATGTGTGGAGGACATATTTGCACCAACAGCATCGCTGCACAATAAAAATATTAAATATAGCCAGCAGAACAGGGATGAGCAGCCAGTCACTGTCCCCAGAAACGAGTCCATGGAAAGTCCCACAGTATGGCCAGTACCTGGCTGTTATTTGTTCCTGGGCACTGCAAGAGCCTGGTGGTAGTTTTCCTTTCGCCTCCCAAGCAGTACTGCCAGTCCATGTTCAGGGAAGCAGTTGCTCTACACAGGAGGAGCAGCGAGAGTCACAAAGGTCACAAGCAGAGGAGTCACTGCAGGCCATACTCACTTCGCTGCAGTAAATTCTCAGCGGTGGTGCAGATGAGCAACCACCCACTCAGCGCAATGTCTGGGTTTGTGAGAACAGGAGTGACTCATAGCCAAGGGTCATGCTGTAATCTGGGAGGACTGCCAGGGGACGGAGAAAGCCACACTCAGCCTGATCCATGGTGAGCTCACTCCTTACGTGGGGCGGAAGATGCAATCCACTGCAGGAGGATCAGAGAGCCCCGAGTGGGCTGAACCAGTCATTTGGGAGCTGGCAGCCACTTCCACCCCTGAGCTGCAAATAATGAGTTTAGGATTAGGAAATCAGCCTCACATTGGATGGCTCAGGAGGTGTTTGGCACATGCAATCCCTCCCCAGTGGGATGCAGGAGGTCAGAGCAGGCTTTGTTTCTGTGGGGTTCCCCTGGTGCATCACCACAACGGATGGAAAACATTTCCCCACCTTCTCCTTCCCCAGTGAGGAGTGGTGCATAACAAGCAGGAAGCCTTGTATCTCCAGGGCCTTTCAGAGGATAACCACAGGCATTGAAGCCAGCACAGTATGGGACACGCAGTCCTAATAGATTTTGCCTGAGCTGGCCAGGACCCTCTGGGGCTGGCCCTGTACTAGCTAGGAGAATTACCCTGCCACTGCTGTTTTTCAGTGAGTGGCATATGCTGGTGATGGTCTCTCTCAGAACTGTTCACCACCAACGTCAACCATCTGCCTCACTCACCACTCTTCTGGGGACACCTCCAAAAAAAGCCCCTGCCATCATCCTTAGACCACTCATCCATGCTGGAAGTGTCAAAAGATGTCCAAGCAAAGCAGATGTATGGCTGCAGGATCTCCTTCCAGAAGGCACCTGCCTGCTCTCCTGGGGTGCAGGAGGTCTGCCGGCAGAGTGGAGCAGTCCCAGACCCATCACTGCTGCTCTCTGCTTCCTTCTGAGACCATGCTCAGGCTCCAAACAGCCACAAATCCCACTGGTGTCTGGGCTGAGGCATTTGCACAGAAATAATGTGATCGATCACATTACTTCAGGCACTGACAGACCGAACCTGCTGCTTAAAAGCTTTTTTCTATGAGGTCTTTTATTTTCATGCAGGCCCAGTTTGGATTGCAAATAGACAGGGCAAGGGGAAACCAGTCACTTCTCACATGCTCTCTGACTTAGAGCTTCCTCAGCTCTGTAACAACAACAGGTTAAGATTCCCAAGTATACAAGGCAAAACCTAAGTAGGATACTCATAGGTTTCACACATAGGTGTCACAGGGACTTGAGCTTACATATAAAGAGGGAGATGGCACATGTGGGACATCCAGGAACATGGATCTTTCTGTCAATCTACAGAAGAAAAAAGGAGGCAAGAATGGACAGGTGAAATGGCCACTGAGCTGACTGTGGGAAGTCCACAGGGAAGGACAGACAGAGACAAGACAGCAAAGATTACACAAAGTCTAGATGAAAATTACCTCCTTCAGGATTTTTTCAACAAATTTAAACCAGAACCAAACAAACCCTGGTTCAGCAATTTTTGTCATAGGGTTCTCATGGTTTTGATCTAGCAGTAGATACCCAACAATCTTACAGAAGCACAGCCTGACACTCCCTGTAGATACGGGCAGGCTATTTACCATTTCTCTGACTTCACTTTCCCCATCTTGACAACATTAATAGCAGATACTTTATCAAGCCTCTCATAAAACTATTTATCAGTAGAGCACTTGAAGAGCAATGTATGATAGCCATCTTCCTCCATTTCCCCCTGGAAGCAATAGGAGTTATTGATTTTCAAGTTAAAGTTTCATCAGTGGTTAGGTTCTACGAGAGTTAAATATTATCCTAAACTGAACCAACACCTAAGCAAACAGATGATAAGCTTTTAGTGAACTCAGGAGTAGTATAGAGAAAAAACCTCCCATATGCTTTGTCTACAGGTGTGCAATGTTTATTCTCTTCCATGAAGTTGTATCTAAACATTGCAATTGGCTTAACAGTGATTCAGTTACCATAAGGTTTTGTCAGGGGTGCAATCTGGCTCTTATTTGGCTAGGTAAAAGGCAAATAGGTCTACTGAGAACCCACCTTGGGCTGTCTAGTTTTTTGCTAGTTCTGTTAGCAGTCAAAATTTGGATCATGCTTAATTTTACAAAGTCCTGTGACAGTCATTCCTGGCCCACCTCTACTATGAACAAAGTCTGAATAGCTTCCATTGTTAGAAGAAAAACTATTTTCCTTCCATGCTTTATATTCTTTACAAATATTTTCACTGGGGAGGAATGAAGAGAGAAGACAAACCCTTCTTACTAGCTCCAAGGAGACCCTCCAGGTGCATGACACTTTGAGGCTCACACTCATTTCCAAACAGCTTCTGAACATACGAAGAGTTGAAAACCCATCACAGCAAAGTGACAGTGGGACAACAGATCTTCACCCATCTCAGATGCTGCCCTCAATCTACACGCAGCCTCACTGATGTTCATTTATGAAGGAGGTCTCACCGGCTATGTGCACCCAGGAGACACCTACACTGCTGAGATATTGTTTAGGGTATCTCCAAATCATATTTCCACACTGAAAAGGGAGATACTAATTTCTAAATATTAGTAAAAGCATAACAGCTCAAGTACTGTGGATTAAAAATTCGAAGCCAAGAATTAGTTTGCAGCTGTCTAAAAATGCCACTAAAAAACAGCTCTCCTGAGTCTAAGAAATCTGTCTCTGCTCTGAGGAAAGGCTGTAGGCTAGAAAAAATACCTGTCTGGTAAGTTCCTCTGTAACCATAAAATCCACGTGCCTCCTTCTTCCAGTTGCATGTTCCCTTCTCATCATCAGGCTGGATATTCAATTGGAAGATGCTAGTATGAACTTGTGTGCCAAGGAGAAGCGTGGATCCAAGCTGGAGATAAACACTGAGCATGCTCTGTGGAGGCTGTGCAGTTTATATTCGGTAGCTGGCGTGTTGGACTGATGGTTGAAAACTGGGCCTCAGCATTCAGGCTCTCACCCCCTAAGCAAATGTAGCACTAAGAAACTTCAAACTTAGAAATCAGGCTTGGTCTTCATCCAGAAAAGCTGATTATCATAAAGAGATGGAAGAAGCAAGGAAGAAGAGAAGAGAAGAGAAGAGAAGAGAAGAGAAGAGAAGAGAAGAGAAGAGAAGAGAAGAGAAGAGAAGAGAAGAGAAGAGAAGAGAAGAGAAGAGAAGAGAAGAGAAGAGAAGAGAAGAGAAGAGAAGAGAAGAGAAGAGAAGAGAAGAGAAGAGAAGAGAAGAGAAGAGAAGAGAAGAGAAGAGAAGAGAAGAGAAGAGAAGAGAAGAGAAGAGAAGAGAAGAGAAGAGAAGAGAAGAGAAGAGAAGAGAAGAGAAGAGAAGAGAAGAGAAGAGAAGAGAAGAGAAGAGAAGAGAAGAGAAGAGAAGAGAAGAGAAGAGAAGAGAAGAGAAGAGAAGAGAAGAGAAGAGAAGAGAAGAGAAGAGAAGAGAAGAGAAGAGAAGAGAAGAGAAGAGAAGAGAAGAGAAGAGAAGAGAAGAGAAGAGAAGAGAAGAGAAGAGAAGAGAAGAGAAGAGAAGAGAAGAGAAGAGAAGAGAAGAGAAGAGAAGAGAAGAGAAGAGAAGAGAAGAGAAGAGAAGAGAAGAGAAGAGAAGAGAAGAGAAGAGAAGAGAAGAGAAGAGAAGAGAAGAGAAGAGAAGAGAAGAGAAGAGAAGAGAAGAGAGGAAGAGAGGAAGAAAGGAAAAGGAAAAGGAAAAGAAAAAGAAAAAGAAAAAGAAAAAGAAAAAGAAAAAGAAAAAGAAAAAGAAAAAGAAAAAGAAAAAGAAAAAGAAAAAGAAAAAGAAAAAGAAAAAGAAAAAGAAAAAGAAAAAGAAAAAGAAAAAGAAAAAGAAAAAGAAAAAGAAAGAAAAGGGAGGGAATCTTGAAAAATCACAGATTCTTTTTGCATTTCACACAGAGCAGGTTTCTTGTGGGTTTCAACACCCAGCTGCTTCCAGGAACGGTACAGACATGCATGTGCCTGCAAAGCAAAACACAGCTGGAGAGTTAATTCTAGGCCTATCAGTCTTGGCAATGTCCCTTTAACAAATGAAGAATGTACTACTTTTATGCATATGTACAAACACCAAATTCTTACCGTTAATTTAGGTGGTTGTTCATGCAGTTTGGTCCTGGATGGTAAGATTTACCTGGATGATAAGATTAACTCCTACCATTCACAATACTGTTCTTGTGTCTGCAAAATCCACTGAAGGGTCCCTCAGACAACAGCTATCCCTCAGCAGAAAGGAAAAGCTAGGTCTCAAACGTATTTTCTGGTGAAATTACACTGATATTCATTCATCATAAGGCTGCTAAATGATTCAACTTTTTTCTTTAATTAAAGGAAATGTGGTCTTCCTCTTTCCTTCAAAGAAAGAAATACTAACATTTAAGGAAAGAATCACAGCAATATGTTTGTACTAAGGACTGGACTTCAGAAAGAACAAGACCAGCAGTTGCAGCCAAGATTTATAACGAAAGGCATTGTCTTTGTTAGAATAAGAATTTTCCATTCAGGTTCTGTTTGTACTATAGATCATAGAATTATAGAATCATTTTGATTGGAAAAGACCTTTAAGTTCTTCAGATTGGACTGTTAACCTAGCACTGCCAAGTCCACCACTAAACCATGTCCCTAAGCACCACATCTATATGTCTCTTAAATGCTTCCAGGGATGGTGACTCCACCATGCCCCTGGGCAGCCTGTGCCAGTGCCCAACAACCCTTTTGGAGAAGAAATTTTTCTTAGGTGGAAAGACATGTTTGGTCTTGGGTTAAAGAGTGATCTGGATTTTAAACATTTTACCTGAATCAGCCAACACTGGAGATGCTCCAGAAGATTTATCTTTTGCTCATAATAGGCAAATTAACTTTCATTCAGAATTGGCTAAATGTTCTAGTACCTGGCATCATTCGTACCAGAATTCAGGAGAAGATGAAGCAAACATAAAAAACACCTGGTTTCGCATGTCTCTAATTTTTTGGTACTTCCTGACCTTGTCAATGCTTCCTTTAGTTTCCCAGGCAGGGCATTGATTTTGATGCTCATGGCAACCTACTCTGGTGGTAAAGGGACATCACCTCTGGTACCAAAAGACTGGTTCAGAGCACTCCAGTTACAACCTTCTCACCCTATTCTCTACTGGAGAATGGCATCAAAGCACTTCATAAGTCTTGCACATGCAAACCGTCCTTCTCACATTACTGAGGTCCTCCCAAAGAGAGCTCTTCCCAGTCCCCCATGCATGCATGCCACCAAAACAAAACCATAGACTTTATTGTTTTTCTGTTGCCACTTCCCAGTTCATCTAACGTGGGGGACACTCTCTGTTCACAATGGTATGAAGAAAGGCAATAGATTCATCAATTCATAGCCGGAAGATGAAGCAAGTCTAATGATACACTGACAAGCTGTGATCGAGGACACTAAACCCTACACAGAAAAGATAATACAGTGCCTTTTGTCTGCTCAACACAAAATAAACAAAGTCAGTCACTGGAAAATGATGGATTTCTGCCCTAAGTGATACATCTGCATTTTCAGGAAATGGGTAAAATCAAAAGCTAGATGTGTAACTGCTGTCTGCCCTGCTAGTTCCAGTTCAGGCTTGTTTCAAACATATTTATCAGACACTTCTGTAAACTCTTCTCAGACTGCTAGGTAATAACTTGCATGACACTAAAGGTAATCTCAAATATATCTTTCCTTCCCTTTTTATCTCCTTTAACACCAGAGGCATCCATCCCATCATTTATGTGAGAACTAGACTGGATAATTTATGGAAACAAAAGTAGTCTACTGAACTGAAATTAAATGCTTCAATATGTGGCAATAATAATGAATGAAATAAATACTGTCATCACACAAACACTGAGTTTTACCAAAAAAATGTACCCACACCCAGAGCAAATGAAAATATTAATTCCATATGAAACTGCCTCTCCAACAAATGAGATAAGAAAAGCAGGCCCTTTTGACAGTCCATGTGTTAAGAGATTTCAGGATTAAGCAATGCCTGCATCCTTGTAAAATGCTATTACTTAATTCTTTTCTAATAGGCAGGAACATTTCACATAGACAGGAACATGTCTTCATCAGGTAAAACAATGCTTGAAATAATCTGTAGCATGCGTTCTAATAGAAGATGCATTTCAGCTCTGTTTCCAGCTAAACTAAAACAAAACCCAAAAAGTGAAATTGTTTAATGCTGTTTTTCTGCAGCTGTGGTCATTAATCTAGCAATTTGCCCGATACAGCAAATATTTAAAAGTATCTCTTATTATTACCACCTCCCCTGAGGTGCAACCTGCCAAACTTGATCCAGCTTGCAATACACATTTATTTTGAAAGGGAGTGTTAACACAGGTATGTATGAAAAACTCCTCTGCTAATCAGCTAGTCACTTTCCTCAAATCAAACAGATTTCAAAATTTAATTAAAAAATCTGATTAGCAAACATTTATGGATTTTTTTCATATATAATTTCGAGTCACCTGAAGATCATGTGGCATTCCTGAATCAGTGTGAACCATCTGTAGCAGAAAGAAAACACTGCACCAAAATTATCTGCACCAGGTTTTAAAAAGAGAAGTCTGATCCAAAATTCAGATCAAAAATTTAAATGTGCCAACTGTTTGGGTGGTTCTTCTTAATACTTTGATCTAGACTATTGGAAGATCATTTCTAAACTGAGTTGTGATGCATATCAGGATCTGGTACCTATTTTGCCCTACAGGATGCAGAAAGAGGTACTGACAGAGCTCAGTAAAGAACACAGTTTTAAACCTGGTGAAGATGCTGAAAAGACAAGAAATAGCTAAGGTTGAACTTTTTTTTAATGGAAAAAAGTATGGTTGGTTTGATTGCAGTCATTTTGCTCAAATCCAAACAAAATCTCTGTTCTATTTCTTGTCTTGATTTGTTTTTAAAAACAGTTCTTATTTTACAACAAAAATGTTGACTCAGAATGAAAAAATAAACACTTCTATTTCTAAATTTATAAGTAGGAAACATTTCATTTTTAAAATTTTTAAATTAAAATCTATACGTTATTATTAGACTTATTATTACTCTCCCTTCCCTTTCCTGCCCTAGCAGTAATGCAGCGTGTCAGTTCCTTCTGACAGACAGACTGACAGTCAGATGGAGACACTCAAGAGCACTGCTCTTATTTCAAACAGATTTGCTCCAAATAATCACTCTATTAGAAGCATTTCAGGGTACAGCTTGGTGCCAAATGACACTGTATTTGTTAATTGTGTCCTTACCCAAAAGCAATAGCTTAACCCAAGTAATTTTTCACAAATATGAATGAAACATGCACAACAGGATTCTGACCAAATAACTTCCAGATTTTGTTAATGCTTATGTTCTGATGCCTGGGCTCCATAATTTTGACCTGTGCGTGGCAGAGCTGTGAGCATCCCAGGACAACTGTTACAGGGTTGGCATAAGATGACTTAAAAAAAAAAAAAACAAAAACAAAAAAAAACAAGTGACTGGTTTAAGCTCCACAAGGACACACGAAGTGTAGACAAGGGATCAGTGGAAGTGAGCTCTTCTAAAGCTGGTCCCGAGTGCTTCTTACAGGATAGATATCCTCAGGCTTTCATGTACGTCTTTACCATGTTCTTACCAGAGAATTTGCTTTGGATCCCAACCAAGCAGTTGAACCACGCTTCGGCTTCTCAGGTTTTATTAGATGAAATTAAAGGACTCTGTATATCCAGAGGATGCCTCCAAATGTGGGCCGAGTGCAAGCCTGCACTATGTTTGGAACCATGCTGCCAGAGGTAAGCATCACCCATGTATTCGCACAGATGGCGTATTAACTTCAAGAACCCAATTATGTCAATTTAAATGTCAACATTGTTAATGATGTCACTGCCTGTTATTTTAGCAGAAGTATCCAGCTTCCATGACTTGGGAATTTGAGGTTGCCTGTCTCTCATATTGTCTTTGGTCCTAAAAGACAGCCAAAACTTCTTCAGCTGCCAAAATTTCTAACTTCCACTTCTGACTTTGGCATCCCTCCACGGTGCATTTTAATTTATTTCTATATCTATTTGCCAGCCCACTGGAAATCATCAGTTTAGAGGAAACATAAAATTAACGTCAAATTAGACAACGAGGAAAGCTATACCACTTGTTTTGCTCCCTTCTCTGCTCATTCATTAAAGCAGCCACAAGGCTTATTATCTGCTGTAGTTGAGGATACCCGATCCCTGGACCCTGCTGCAGAAAGCACTTTGCTGCCAGACAAAAGGAAACATATTTTTTTAGCTTACAGAAATTCCTAGTGAATTCTGGTCACGTCAGTAGGGATTTCTTTCCCAAATCAGTATTTTTTAATGTGCATATTTTTCCTTTTCCTGTGTTATGGCTCTACCCTTCTGTTTTTATAACCTGCAGGAAGCATATTTCAAAAATATTTATTAGCTTATTAAATCAAATTACCCTTGCTCCTGCTGGACCAAGTTTTATAGAGTGCCCACAAAAAATCAAAGAGCCTGTGCTGCAAAGACAATTTGTAGCAATGGCAGAGAAAACTATTCCTTAATCTTTTTAATTAGCAATTGCAAATACTTACATTTACTAAATCAGAAACTATTGGCAAGAGTTGCTCTGTCTATTCAAGTTCTGTCACTCAAGACTGGAAAGGTAAACAGTCTCAGGGAAGATTGGCCAAAATGAATAAGCATGTTTGTTGAAAGCTCCTAGTAAAATGATCAGAAATGGAACAGCTAACAATATTGACCTGTAAATACCTGTAACTATGCTTTAAATTTAAAAAGCCATTCAGGTTAATGAAAGAATTTCACATTTCTTTTTCTGCTTTTTCTTGTTTTCTTGTAGAACCAATGAGTTTGGGTAAGGAGAAACGCACCTCTTGAGATGCCTACTACAACATACAACAACAGAGGTCAGCTTGTTGTATGGTCAGCTGCCTCCAACCCCAGTTACCCTCAGAGGGAGCTGAGCTGTCACACTTCACCACTAGTGAATGCTTATATCATATTAGCTAACTCCGTATTTAAGGATCTTTTTTGTAGTTCAGATGAATCCAAAAGACAATGGGATATATATTTGCACTGCATTTGATTTTAAAATTAACATTTATATTCTGGAGAATGCAGAAAAATATGCAGTAAGTCTGGGAAGAGACCTTAAATCCTCAAGGTGCTGTTCAATTTTTTATATATACTATTCATGTCTATATATATATATATACACATATGCACACATAAATATGAAATCAAAGGATGTCCAGGAGTCTAATACAACAGCAATAAGACAAGGAAATTTGCAAACACTGCAAATTTTGCAGTCAAATTCAGAATTCCCAAACTGTCTAGAAGAACTGTTCCTGAGTCCTGGACTTTTGTTGAGCTGATAGAGCAGGCTCACCAGTTGCAAAATTAGAATTTATTTTAAAAATGCTTATACCTGCACCCACTAAGAATTTGGAAGAAATTAAATGCAGGGATATAAGTTATATATATCTCCAACATTAAATCAGGAAGATTTCGGGAGGGTTCTTCTGCTTTTTTGCATTTTCCTGTTATTTAAGTTTTATATTATAAATTCTCGTGTTGCATGTTTGCCCTTCAGGCATCCCTTGATGCTCAATAAACAAAGTTGGTTAAATAAAATGTTTTGAAGATTGAAAATCCAGGGCTCAAAGACTTCCTTCTCTTCATTTTCCTCACCCTTTCTGTGAATGCATTTCAGTATTTAGCTGCTTTATAACCCGATCTCAGAGGACATTCTTGATTTGAAAATCCAACAGCTTAATAAGGAGCAGAAACAAAGCCTTGAGTGAGAAATAAGGAAAACAAGGCACTGTCGCCACTGAGGAAGTCGAGATGGTCCTTGCTACACCTAAGTTACAGAAATTTAATGTAGAACTTGTGAGTGAGTGAGTGAGTGAGTGGCAGATTTAGACCCTACAGGTGGCACCAGAACAAGACATCAGTGTGCTGAAGGCAGCCTGCCTTGCTCTGCTCTCCCACCAGCTGCCCCATCCAGGCCATGCCATGCCACCAGCCAGTGCACCAGGCCACCAGGCAAATCTGGTTAGAGCCTTGTCCCACCAAAAAAAGAATTACAGCAGATTCCCTGATATAAAATCTTGTTCTGAATAAAACGACAGAAGAGACAGGGTGAAATCCTTAGGTGACTGATGGCCAGGCAGCTCAGTGTGCTGTGCTGGATACAGGCACTTGGGGAATCCTTAGGACGCTGGAGCAACAGTGGGCAGGATGGCGAAAGCACCCTTGGACACCCTTGGGTGAAGGCCAGAGGGAGGAAAGCAATGGCAGGTAGCTGAGAGGCTTTCTTGCCCTTCCTGTGCTTACAAGCAGTTTGCTTGCATGGTGGGTGCCTGGGGAGCAGGGGGAGGTTTCCCCGACTCCAAGGGCTGGAAGTTGGGTGCAGCCAGCACAGGAAGTGAAATTAAAGCTGACACCAGGCAGTCTGGTGTTACAGCTGTCTGCATTCCTATTGATCTGAAGGCTTAGTCTGCATTCTGGCTTTATCAGCCAGTGGCATCACGACTGCCATCTCTTCTCTCTCATTCTCCTAACCTGGAAAACACTTCTGAGGGTGCTGAGAGACAGTTATCAAAGATCCACTGCCTAAGAAAAGAACAACATGCCTTAGAAGAAAGAGATGCCTGGCACCTTTGAAGAAAGTTTCCTGACACTTTTTCTATTTAATTACAAAAAACCCCCACAAAAACAACAACAAAAAAAAGCCAACCTCAATATATACATGATGTTTCACCTTGCAGATCATTTCAGAACTGCTTCTGACACCAGTGGATTATAATGAACCTCTTATCAAGACGTTGCCAGCTCAAGACAGACAATGTGTGTATGTATACGCACAGATCCCAGTCTTGTTAACATCAGAGAGTGAAAGGGATGGTGTGCGGGAAGATTTATTGCAGTGAATTATCCACATACACAAAACAAAGCAAAACAAGCCTGCTTCTTTTGCACAGACTTTTTTTTGCTTCTGATCAGCTCATAAACTGGGAGTGCTGACCCAAGGAGTAGCGTTGGTGAAAGGGTGTTCTGATGAGATTTTGTGACATTTGATTTAATTATTACTCTTCTATGGCTGTCACACACAAAATACTGTCTCAAAGAATAAAATAAAAGTCATCCCACTACTGAAAGAACAACGGAATAAAAACCAGATGACTGTGCCAAAACAGGCCAAGAAACAGCTTTCACTTTCCTGCACTGCTATTGCAGTTTTAAGGCAGCATAAACTCATCTTCATATGGGGAGAGAGGGTTTGAACAACAGTATCATATTTGGGCAAAACTACAAACTCTTCCTTACATCTTCATATGACATGCTGAGGCAATCAAAATCACCTCACGCATTGCTGAGAAGTAAAATAGATCAGGATCTTAAAGTTGTGCTCTCACCCATGGCTTCTTATCATGGGCTTGAAGAGAAGCTGTAATTAAGCCCAAAATACTAGAGCTGCTCTGATCTTGAATATTTGACATTTAAATTCTGGGCCATGGAGTAGTCTGTGATGCTACTGAGGCTGGCATTTCACAACATAAGACATGTCATGCTAGTATTATTCCTGATACTAATTCTTAATAATGAGAATCGCCTGCAAAAAAAAAGGTAAAAACCCCTATTTTTCTCTGAATCTCTCAACTGGCGGGTGGGTTCAGATAACACAGAAAACCAAACAATCTATGTATCAGTAAGGTTTTACCTAGCCAAATGTAAGATCCTTAGCTCAGCTCTAATATTTATGATAGGCTTAATCCAGTAAACAGATAAATTGGTATAAGCGTGAAAGACCACACAACTGCATATAGGCAATAAAGACCACACACGTACCTCTTTTCAGGCTTAGGGCATTAAGAAAATAAGGATGTGCCAAAAAAATTTAGACTATTGGACTGAACAAATAAACAGTGGTCATTAGAGTTGAATAATGGACCACAAATCTAAACAAATAGTCGAACTTGCCAGGCAAAAGCTTCCACAGTTTATTTTAGCATTGCTTTAATGTCACTTTCGTGCTAACATAATGGGTGAAATTGTAATTCCTTTCCAATCTATAGAAGATTTTGTCATTGATTTCTTCGGGGCAGGAATTTGACCCTATGATTTACAACATACAAGATCTACAGCAGCTCTTAATACCCTTATGTGAATCTACTCCAAAGTCAAATAAATACAATCCCAGTAGTAAAACACAAGAAGCACAACTGAAAAACACAAGTCCATATTAAATATACAAGCTCCAAGGAAAAAAAGTTCTTGCCTTAAGCATAATTTGAATTGTTGAGGGAGACACACACAGGTATTGGAATGTTCAGGTTCTTTTTCCTAAACCTTCTGTTTAGCCTTTTAGGGCTAAATCTTGCTGATATGAAAGGTGCTCACTGGCTTTAATCGCAGAAGTTTACTTTGGAAATCAAGACAAAGCATTCTTCTGAATTCTATGTTGGAGTAAAATGGTTTTAAACCTCCTGTCCGTGAGCTCTGTAGGGTCAGCAAGAGATAATTCAGAAAAACAACTCAATTATCAGAGAGCTTAAAATCTCCTGTTCGGAAGTCTATGCCTGTACAGGGACCTTCACCAAAGGTGAACAAATTGAAAGAGAAGTTGTGAAGCACTGAAGTAGTATAGATGGGAAAAAACACAGGGCAGTCCTATGGCTTGTTACTCAGGCAGCCATATTAGATAATTCCAATGGTAATTTCTGGCCTCGTGAATTACATGTAGCACAGGCAGTGATATCCTAGGACATATAAAATCCTACTGTTATTGCACTATTCCACACCTCTAATTAAACCTTATCTGCCTAAAGTGCTCCTACGTTACTGGATATATGTAAGTGAGAAACTTGATATTTGCATAGAGCTTTGTACATTCAAAAAAACTTTGCAAACAATAATGAAGTAAGCCTCACAAATACCACATGTGGGAAGCAGAAAAGTCACGAATCCCACTTTTACAGGTAAGGAAAGTGAAGCAAAGACTTAGATGTCCATGGCCTTGCAGATATTCATAAAAGATGACAGAAGCTGCAGAGCTGTAATGCAGCATAATTCGTGCCAACTGCCCATCACTCCTCTTAGCAGAAAACTGTCACACACAATAGCACAACACTACATATTTTACTCAGACCTGCAAAGGGGTAGAGAAGAGGTGTGCTAAAACCTTCCATGACTTAGATGACCACATACAGCTACAATAATTCCTTGACAAAGGTAGCACCTGCCCCATTTGTATTATGACAAATCAAGGTCTCTATTTTTTTAATTAACTAGCAATTTCTGATACTTCACCTTTGGGTTCAGCTAAGCCAAATCATAGAATCACAGAATAATAGAATGGTTTGTGTTAGATTCTGAGACCTTAAAGATCACCCAGTTCCAACCTCCCTGCCATGGGCAGGGACACCTCCCACTAGACCAGGTTGCTCCAAGCCCCATCCAACCTGGCCTTGAACACTGTCAAGGGCAGCCACAGCAGGGCAGAAAACAAGAATTGGCCTCGATGCAAAGATCACTTCACCCTTACAACCACTGTAAAGGGAAGAGACACTGCATTATGGAAAGAGCATTTATTATGCATGCTGCTACAGTGCCTGGAGGGGCCCTTAGCAGATAGGGCTCAGGTTGTAGTTGGCACTCTACGTCTGTGTAAACAAGACATAGATCTCTGCTTAGCACATAAGCATATGGTTAAATACAACACAGGAGCAAAATAGGTGTCAAGAACACAACCTTTTGGCTCTGCAGGGTGCTTGCTTGTCCCAGCACACTACCTACCTAAGCCCGGCTATTTTGCATGGTGTCTGGTGTGCTGGGAAGGAGGGAAGAGGGCTTCAGGGTGAATGACTGACATGAGGAAGGGCCAGCAGTCTCTGAAGGCTCTTATGTGGGGTTCCTGCTGGCACAAGAACCGAGGTGGGGTCTACTGAAGGTTTTTGTTAAGGAGGAAAGTTAACGATAAAAGTGATGTGAACAGGCATCCTGGGCCAAGTGACTTGCTCTCAGGCTGCAATGGGAACAGGAAAATAACCCTAGGTTTGGCCTCTGTTGTTTAAAGATGGATGAGATCAAAAAGCAGAGAAACAGCAGCTCCTCAAGCACTGTAGAACAGGAGAGGCAATGCAGGCTTGCTGAGAAAACGGAGGTTGCTCTGTGTGTGCACATGCACATCTGGGAGTACTTAATGTGAATTATTGGCACCCTACACATTAAAACAGATACCAAACCCGACACTCAACACCATGGGTTTCAGTCCTCTGATACCTCAAAGTAACCACCTCGCATAAGTAATAACCTTTGTTTAAGCGACTCGGTACCATATTAAAATCGAAGAGGCCATTTGGCCCATCGGACAGGACAACTGCTCAGGAGCATTTCTCCAGGATGGCTGAGAAGTCTTTGCTAAATTTCGTCTGTGTCCAGTTAACATCCTTTTATCCTCATGACAGCACTGTCCTTCAGCTCTTCTTCCCATTGCTGAGCCCTATAACTTTATAGACAAAAAGTGGCTTGAATTTTATTTTCCTAGGTTGAACAAGCCCAGTTCTTCTGATCACCTCCTAGGAGATATACTCCCTGTTTTCCCAGTTGCCCAAGTACCTGTCTCTGCTCTAGTCTGAGTTTAACTTTTGCTGGTGGAGTTGTTCAGAACCAGACAAAGCCTCCTAAATGAGAGCCCAGTAAACTAATACTCCCTTTTCCCCCCTTTTTGCTGAAAATCATTCATCAGATACATTTTGCACCTTTTACCTTTTTTTTTCCCTGGACACATCGCTTCAGAGGTTTGCTGACATTCTGTGATTGACTAATAGGCCAGTCTTGTCTTTCTCCTTCTCTGTCATTTACAATTGATGGATTCCCATTTTAACATAAATTCTTATTAGCCTCTAAGTGATTGCCCATGCCATTACATTCTATCACGTAGCTCCTCAAGATCTCATCTCGTGTTGCTGAAGGATATTCCATTAATCCCTTGCATTAAGGATGCGTCACAAATTTATCATCGGTAAAGGAAGAGTACTACTTTTTTAAGTTATGAGATGATTATACACGTAGGTGGGAGGTTTTAAAAAAAAAAAAAGAAAAACAACAAAGTGGAGGTCACAAGAAAGGCGAAGAAGGTCATTCAGCTATGCATTTTTAGGTCTTGTGGCATAAGGCTGCCTGCACCTGCTCTTATTTTTTAGAGCATTTGGCGACATTGTTTCCCTCTGAAGAACCTAAATCACTTTGCCACACTCAGGAAAAGATTCTCAGGTTAGTTCTGAGAGATCATCCTTCCCATCTCCTGTTACTTGCAGGAAAGAGAGGCAGAGAGACATTAAACGTTTTGTCCAAGGTTTCCTGAACAGCTCTATGAAAAGGGTGCTAATGTCTGAAGATTCTCCTTTCTCTGGAGAGACCCTTACTCCAAATCTGGCCAGCTGAGAGCTGACCTGCTCCCCCCCCCTCTCTTCATCTAACCCCTATTCAGTTTTGACTCTCAATTAATCATGAGAGATACCTGGGCTTGAAAGAGTTGATGAGAAACAAATCGCCAAGTGTCCTTCAAGCATGGTGGGGGAGGAGGACGTGAATATTGTGGCAGATTCAAAGGAACAGCTTGAAAGCAGCTGGAGAGCTTTGCAAAAAAACCCCATACACTGTGCACACACAGAGAGCAGCTGCATAGGGGTTGCCATGCACAGTATTAATTATAAGCATGGTGTGGAAGACAATATTCAACGTTTTCAGTGCAGAGCATTCAGGATAGGAGCAGCCAGTGACATTATTTCACACTCCCCTACACACCTCCACTAGGACTTGATTTAATGTTATAAGGTACCAAGTCTGTCAAGGTGTGACAATCTGTATGAGTGAGATTTTGGATGTCTGGCTGAAATACATGTTACAAAAAAAAAACCCCACCTTCATCACAAGCTGCAGAGATTTCAAAGGCTGCCTTGAAAGATGGATAATAAAAGTAAGGGAGTGTCCCTAAAACAAATCAAGCTTGGCAGGGCTAAGTTTCCTTGTGAAATTAATTTTTAGCATCTTCTCCCCGGCGGCCTGCCTCAGCTGTCTCCCTCTGAGCACAGTTAATGATCTTGTTGAGCAGATAACCAATCTCTGCTTGATTTACAAGGCCTTTTATTGTCTGAACTGTCTATAATTTTTTTAATAGTTTCAGTTGATATTGCAGTAAAACAAGGTTCATTTTACGTATTTAATGAAAAAGTGAAAACAAGCCAATAAAGATACCAAAGGACCAATTTGCCAAACTGTTCCACACAGGCTGAAATATCTTACATGCCAAGTATCTGCAAATCAAATGCATGGGTTCCACAGGCTCTCTACACCAAGTCTTATTCTTAAAAAAAATGAAAAACAAATAGCATGCTTAACACCTTCTTTATGTCATGAATTGTTGATATGTTTTTCCCAACTACATTAGAAGGATTCCATCTCAGTTTCTAAGCAAACAACAATATACCCATATCCTGGCAGTACAACATGAAGGTTTTAATTGTGCTCTGCACTGAGAGCCCTACCTGATAGGAGCACAAAGTGTCGATATTTGAACAAACCCTCCTGAACTGATGTAACTCAACACAATGTACCCCACACCAGGGAAGCACGGACTGGGAGCCAGGTATTTTAAGTGATTGATTACACACTGTGCAAGCATAAATGAAGCCAGTGCACAGGGAGTGCATGTATTCTCAGTCGTAGCTAAACCAGGATTTCCACTAATGTAAAGTAAAGCCGGAGCCCAAGGAAACGCTTGATTGTTTGTTATGAACTCCAGCATAATGCACCTGAAAAAGTGTTATTAAGAGAATAAAGAGTACATCAGTTCCTGATTTTTCATCTCCTTCCCCCTGGATGGAAGTGGCTCCAGAGGTGCCAGGCAACGCCAGGCACAGCCCCAAGCCACCATCAGCCACAGGAGTGGAGCTGGCGCTCGCCCTCCTCGGCAGCAATGCACGCTTACAGCAGCTCCAGGGCTTCCCCATTCCCACCCAGGCTCTCCAACAGGCCTTTCATCCAAGTAACACATGAAACACCATGTACCAAACCTACTGAACTCTGGACACAAGTATCTAAGACAAGATTCTCACCATAAGAGCACAGCCAGTGGTGGGGGTGCTACAAGCAAGCTGGTAAGGCTTCTTAGACAGGGTACCCACAGCCAGCTTTTTCTCCCTGTCACCTCTGCATTTTTTAAGCCACTGCACACGCTTGTTGCCTTATGGTGATTATTTTCACTGCCAGCGAGTCTTTTGCATCTTAGAAACCATTAATCCCATTGCATCAGCCAGCTTAATTGGGGTAGGGTGTTCTGATTCCCAACCTCTGTCCTCTGCTCCTTCCCCCCTCTCCCACCCTATGATGTTTAAGGGATATACCAAATCTATAGTGTTTCTACATCTGAATGGAGCATATGAAAGCTACTTGGTCAGATCTGGTTAATTGGGAGGACTTGTGGTTTAGCGGTTACGAACGGGCCTAATCAAGGATAGAGGAGGAAGGAGGGGAGGGAGGAGGGGGTTCTTTTTTTATGAAAATGTGGACCTCCCTACAGTAATTCCCCTTCAGCTGCTGCCTCACAGATGGACCTTTTAATTGAATTTTCTTACAGGCCTGAGGGAGGGAGTTCATTTCAGGTCAGGTGAGGCAATTGAAGTGAATCTAATAGCTCTAGTTTCTTTTCATTGGGAGCAGAGGGAAGTGTGTTGTTTTGTTTTTTTCCTTTTCCCCCCCTTTCAGCTCAGATAAAAAGCTTCAATTAAAAATTGAAACACACACATGGTGATTTCCAAGGATTTGTTGTCTTCATTTTGTCACAAGTGGCAGGAAGGTCAGCAATGGGAGAAATCTGAAGCAGTTTTGCATCCTGTTCTGGTTTTGTTCCCCACACAAGGAGGAATGCTGTGTGTGCAATATTCACAAAAACAGCACAAAAGCATCCTCTTATCTTGTGCTGGCAAATGTAAGAAATATCTTCCAGATCTAGAAACCTGTTGTGGATGAGTTACCAAGTTACCCGTCCTTGCAGCACCTTTTTTTTTAATACTATGACACTTTTCAGGCACAGGAGTCCCTGTCTCAACAGGTCTGTACTTAAACTAGTGAAGAATAAGAGGCTGCCATCCCAACTGAAGTACTCTTGAGCACAACTTCCTATGTCTGCATTAGCTAAGAAAGGCTGGGCTTAAAACTCAAGTGGTGTGAATGTAGCCTATACCACCAGAAAGTCCTTCCCATATTGACTTCCCATCTTGCAAAGATTTCCAGAGCCAAATAACCATGCCACCAAAAGGACATGTATTCTGGCATAATATGTCTACATTAGGGTTTTTCCATGGAGCAACGCTGCAGGATTTCCTGGTTTAGGCCATGCCTTCAGCACATCAGACTCTCAAGGGTATGCCTTTTTGTAGCCCAGGGCAGGTACGACTCTGCGTGGAGACACAGGCAGAGGAGAAACAGCAGATACGTGGTACAGGTTGATTTTGTCCTCTGGGAACATGGCCACCAGCAGCAGCAGAGCCAGGATGGCTCTCTGGGAGCTTTGCCAGCAAAGCAGGCAGGATTTTCTCAAGAGGCCATCTGGTCACCTATGGCCAGGGCACGCAGAAAGCAGGATGCCACTCCAGGTCAATCACAGTAAAGGACAGGGGCCCTGCAGGGAGAAGGGAACCGAGATCCCTTGCAGCTGCCAGGGCAGAGCCTCTGAGGTCCCAAGTGGCTTGCAAGCAGGGGAAGATGGGCGTATTGTGGTCAGAAGTCTGGTCAAGGAGCGACGGTTTCACTTGGCTGAAAGCCTCTTTGGGCGCACCACAAGCCTCAACCTCATATATGTTTCATTAGCCAGCACACAGGGCTTTCAGATCTCTCTTCCTTCTTAGTCACAGTGGCGTCAGACAGGGGCTGGAAGGGCTGTTGGCCTTTTGGGGTGAAAAACAGCTTCCCATTGCTGCTCAGACAAATGCAACTTGAGCCAAGCACAGCGCATGGGAGTGAATAGCTGTCCTGGGCCCAGCACCAGCCCCAAAGCTAAGCACAGCTGCTCTTAAGGGGAGATCATGCTGCCTGCAGCTGTGCTGCTGTTACGATCATTTCTCTTCTCCTTCAGTTCAGCTTCAGACGTCTGGGGAGTCATGAACCACCTGCAAAGCTTTGGGGCTCCACATGGAGCCTCCAAACAAACCTGCTGCCACTGGCTTTAAATTCTCTGTACAACAGTTTGCACCTTCACTGAAAAAACAAGGGGATCAACACACTCAGAAAACTTGAAAACCACCTCCTTAAAGACTGTTCTAATGAAAAGAAGATGTCTATTTCTTGGTTTGTTGCTTTCAACTTAGCATAAACAAACAAATCCAGAAGTGCTGGTGGTTTCTCATAGAATCATGTATGAACCCAGGCAAGCATCGAGGCAAACCATCCCATCACCTTACATGTACCACGAGATGGCTAGCATAGCTTCTGCAAAACGCCTTATCTAAGGATTTACAAAATAACAGCACACCTAGGAGAGGGAGGAGGAGAGAGACACTGCAGAGTGAATAACTAAAAGCTAGTGCAACTGGCAAGAAGTTACTGAATCGTGTTGTTACCTGCTTTTCAGGTCACCAGTTTCTAGAAAAAGCAGAGCACTCCTAAAAGAGTGCGTGGAGATGCTATTTCAGACAACCTCAGAGAAGGCTACCACCAACCAAACAGAAAGACACCCACCGTCAAATGCACATTGACTGAATCACTTCATGGCTTCATCTCACTTTTGGTGAATTGCTTTGGTCACAATTTGTAAGTAAAAATAAATTATGTCTTCTGTCAATGTATTCTTATGTTTCAATGTTCCATATTTCTTTTCTAAATGCAACTTTATTTAATTTTATATTTTCAAAAGCTAAAGCTGCAATGAAATGATTTTGAAACATTTTGAGGAGGAAGAGGAAAGGGAAGAGTTTGCCTGGCATAGCTTTACTTGCAATATCAAATAGCAAATGTCTGTATCTGTGTAAAGCTAAGCTAAACCACAGGCTAAAGAAGGTCCTTTTGTAGTTGGGTCCTCTGTCTTAAACCATTCTGGGGGTCGTAAGACAAGCCCACCTCGCATGTGGCTTCCCTGCTGGCATTCCCAGCATCATCTCATTCACACACTTCTTTTTTGTTGGTGGTTTTGGCTTTTTTTCTTAAGACCCAGCAACGTACATAAGAGCAGCTTGGCCAGTGGGGCCTGGCCATGGATTAAATTTGGGGAGAGGATCCAACAGAAGCTTTGGGACTTCCTTATTACTATTTGCTTTATACAGCCCCATTTAGAGGCCCCAAGTGGAAACAAAGGTAGCAAGCCACTGCATCCCTGCTGCCAGGAAAAAGGAGGGGTGGTTTAATCAACCATCCGTGCTGCACTGTAACAGAAGGGGCAAAAAAGCACACATTTAGGACCAGATGCTTCTCCTTTAGATGAATGGCTGATTAAAGCACTTGTGCTGAAAACTGCAGCGGCGATCCCAGTATTGTAAATACAGCAGTGCATGTCTGACCCTGCCCTTTCAAAAGCACAGAGCAGACTCTGTGGCTGTGGCAAGGGTATACAGAGGTGAGAGGGTTAAAAATAGCAGCAGGGAACATGGAACTAAAAAGCTCAACCCACACAGGAAAATGTAAATGCTGCATTTGCTCCTCCAAGGAAACTTGATTTAGTTTCAGAACATACCACAGGTGCCCTAAAACTTTTCTAATCAGAAAGAAAAGGCGCTGACTAAATCCCTGTGTGGGATTGACTATGGGCAACCTGTCTGGTTTTGTCTTGAGACGTCCACATTTCCATGCGTAACCAGAAAGATTTCTTTCAAATGCAAGGAAGAATTCAGAAAAAGTATTGCCAGCACAAACATCAGCTGAATGCTACAGGACAGCTGCCTTTGCAGTGTAAAACACATGCAGGACATAGTGTTGGGGAGCTATCACAGTTCTTGCTACAAGAACTAGTTTTTTTCTATAGTAGGCCCTCAGCACCTACAGTAGTATGCAAAAGGCTTTAACATACTGCATTAGAAATGCCCTCTGGACAAACATCACATACATTCATTCTCTAATAAAACATTTTTTTTAGATATTGTATTTTTAAGATTATCTATCAAAAGGGTTCTTGCTGCCTGGGCAGCTTTAAAGAGAAAAAATAATATATAAAAAAAAAAAGAGAACAGCTTGACAATTAAGATGGAATTTCAGTCTTAAAAGCAAACAAAACACAAACTCAATTTTCCTCATTGTTCCCTCTGTTGTTAAGCATCCGCACCCATAAAACTGGCTGGTACCGACAGAAAGGATTGGATACGTATGAGACAACTCACATCTTGTTAGATCCTGAAACAGCTATGATACATAAGTTGTCTCAAGCAAAGGACAGTTGCAGTAGTTTCTCAAAAACAGAAAGAGTTTGTAGAAGCAAAGCAGAAGGCAAAACTCTTTCTGGACACTGCAGTCCAGCCATAAATGAGAGCACATAATGTGACACACACCGTTCAGAGACAAATATGCCTGTTCAGTCCAGAAAATCTAAATGCTTCTGTCAAACGAATTTTCTATATAATAATCTTCTAGAAATGCAAAGAACTAATTAAAGGAAGCACCTAATAATGGAAAACATAACCTTTGAAATTGCTGATAGATAAAAGGCAGGAAGATGGAAGATTGAATCTTTTGCATTGGGCGTTTCTTTTCTTTTGAAATTTCAGTGTGCAGGGATAAGAAAAATGGGTACAGTTTCCCTTTACATGACAGGAACAATAATTGAGTAGGATTATATGTCATCCATGAAAATACTATATTTATGCTTCATTGTAATCCATTCATTGGTTTATGGATCCGAAGTCCCACGGGTAGTGTCACAAATCCACATAATGTCCCCGAATAGTGGATTTTGCATTTGGATCTGTGATGTAGCTGGCGGACACGGAAAATGACATGTAGCCAGACAGCTCCCAGGAGAGCTCCCAGCCCGGCATGTTGAACACAGCGGCTGGTCCACAGCTCAGGTGGGAAACACAACCCTTGGCTCCTAGGCTGCCTGCTTCGGTGAGGTGCTTTACCCTACAGAGTGTTTTGTCCTGACCCATCAGAGATTTTACACGTCTACCACCTGCAAGCCTCAAAGGCTTGTATGTTATATCATGTATGTTGTATCTTGTATGTTATATCTTGTATGTTGTGTGGAGCAATTTCTTCTTTTGCCTAAAGGTGCCAGAAGCCCAAGCCTAATTTCATGTGTTGGATATCACTACAGCCAAATCTTGTACCTAAGACCTGTCATTATTTCTTTATTCATACATCAGGAGCAATCCTGAAGTAGCACAGTAACATGTGATAACCCCAGCAGAAGATTTCCTGTGTGGCTTTGTACAAGATCTATACTTCAACTTCCCCCTGGAAATTGAGGTTTTTTTGTTTTTTCCTGACAATGCTTTCCTTACTTAGCCTTTTAGGTTGTACATTTCCTGAGACAAAGACCATTTTTTATTTCATGCCTGCACCAGACTCAGCTAGGCTCCAGTCTTGGGTGAAGCTTTAAGGCAATATCATAACAGTGATTTTAAAAGAAAAAAAGTATTTGACAAGACCTTATAACCACTGCTTATATAAATTACATATGTCTGCTGGTAGAGGGATGTGCACTTCAGTAAAAAGCTTTCCTCATAAATCATTAATTAGGTATTTACAAAGACCTCAGCTGTCAATCCCTTGGAACTTCTGTCTTTAATGAAGACAGGAGGAGCAGTTAAAAAAGTTGTCATATTTCCTTAGACATGCATCTCAAACAAAGATATTGGGTGTTGGTCCATTATTGAAAGTTACAGTAAAGTAATACAATTCTCAATCCAATGTGCCAGCTTGATTGTCAATATAAACACAGTCTGTGCTGCAGTTACAGCTGATTGTGAGTAGCCCTTAACTATAATAAGAAATCCAGCAATAACTATTGTGCTACAACTAAGCAGGCTCAAATGGAAAGAAACAGCCTAATGCGGGATCATTCTGAAGTGTTTGTGCTCAAAGTATATCTTCACGTCGAAAACCCACCCCTGGTAGCAGTTATACAGCAATACTCCTGTCATAGGCAGCAGTGTATCTGTGAGCCACCAGTGCTAGGGCAGAAACACCAAGTATCTACCTACAGTTATCACTGTGGCCACACTGGCATGATGTAGCCATGTGGTTTGTGAGCTGAAGCACTTTAATCTTAGACTTTAACTTAAAAATCAAACAGGTCATTTCACACCATTAGTCTTGAATGTAACACAAACTCCAACGACATTAAAACCTAAGCAACAATTATTCCAGTTACTTGGGTACCACGACCAATAAGGCCTTTATTGCCAATCTGAAGTGTGGACTCAACCAGTATCAGTAGTAAAGCAGGTAATCCTCTCCTGGCTGTCTTGGTTAACCTTTACATATATAATCCTTGCACACCATATTTAACATCTGAGGTGTTTAATTTTTGTTATTGCCAGAAGAACCTGCAGAATAAAGCAGGCACAGTGCTCTTTTGAAAGAAGAGGCCACACTGAAAATTATTCCCAAGTTATGAATGGAAAGACTGATGGGCAAGAAAAGGAACCAGAAGTTGAACGGTGCCTCAGCCTTCAATTTCCCAGCTTATTTGCTTTACTTTTCTTAAAACAAGATTAAGTTTTTACTACATAAGTGGATTGAAAATCCTGGAACTTGTGTTCCTAGTATGCATATGGCCCTTGTTGCAGTGTTTCATTTCACTTGGGCCACCTGATAGTTAACACATGATCTATTTCAGCCACTACAAAACTTGAAGAACAGAGCTTTTCAAAGGAGTTTTTTGATGTCAGTAACAGGTTGCACTTCTGCAGCAGTATCAGTGAAGCAAGGGTGAGGTGCTGGTTTCAGAATTGTACTTACAAAGAAGATCTCCACACTGCAAGATGTCCAGCTGCATCTGGCATACTTCATGTAGTAACCATATCTTTAAAGGACCAAGGACAACTTGGAGAAGCCCATCCAAGGAGGAGAACTTTTTGGGAAGACATGGAAGTTCACTGTTAGAGTTATACTGGATGTTTTCTCCCAGTTACATCAGTGCTAAGCAGATTAATGAAGGATAGCAGTCTCTCAGGTACTAACCTGCATTTCACAATGATTAACTCTACTTAGGAAAGCAAATGGGAGAAATGTTGACATTCTTACTCAGGTAAAACATGTATCAACTGAGGCTGGGGAAATTCTCTGTATTGCCTTGCCTTGCAGGCTATCTTTGCCAAAACCAAATAAAGTCAATGTCATTTCATAAAGGTTTTATGAAAAGCTATAAGCGTGACTGCTGTGCACCATGCAGACTGAAAAAAAAAGTGGTCTTTCTGGCCCTTTAGAGAAGGTGTTTAAACTTATGTATGGTAACATCTTAACTGAGTTCTACAGAGCTGTCCTGAGCACTGGGTACAGAGGTGTGAATGGCTCAGGTGTGGGTCTGAAGAAGGCACACACTAACCCCCATTTTTCTCCCAGGTCCCATCACAGCTTTGCCATTCCCACCCCTGACATCAAACCTTGTGTGACCTCCTCACCAAGGCCTAGGGGCTTCAACCCCTGCTTAGTGCACCTGAGAAGGAGCCGGCACTGCAAGGGTTAAAAAGTGGACTTTTCCACCCAGAAGGCTGAACTGACCCCTTTGAAGCCATTAGTCTATTGTATAAATCCCTCCCAGTTTTGAGGATTACAGAACAAATACTTTGTAAAGGCTCCATAGGAACCCGGCCCATGGGGTCACCCTGACTTTAGTTTGTGCATTATATCCCAAGTGACAAAAATCGAAGCACATTAAATGCTTCATGAATGTGAAATGTCCAGAGTTTTAATCGCAGGTGCTTTGCAGTCTTACAGCTTGTCTTGAATGCACCAAAATCCACAAAGCAGACTGATTAGAGAGGAGCTGGCTTCAGTTGACACACTGTCACCAGGCAAATTCAGAAAGTTTCAGACTTAGAGTAATATTTGCTCAGTCTGTATTGGGCTGGAGTTTATCTAGCTTTATGCATTACAGTAGAGCACCTCCAATAAAGACATACATAATGTATGCATAAAAAATCTCTTCTATTAAAAGAAAATAGTAAAAAAAATAGATTTGTCTAATAAGACACTTACAAACTCTTCATAACTGAATGACACCAAATAACTACACAATTTCACTGCACTTGCCTCCAGATGAGAAAGATATTAATGGAAATTATGAGCAAGGAAAAGAAGTCAAAAACTTACCAGAGTCCCTTCAAGACTGTCAGCTAACAAATCATCTTAAAGCAACTCTGTTCTCTTGGGTGAAAAAAAAAAAAAGATATCACTTCACTCTCCACCCATTAATTTGGGTGGTGGAAGAATTTCTGCAGCCTCCCTCACCCTCGGCTCTGTCTCACTCTGTTTTGGTTTTTTGTAAGCCAGCAGGGCTTTCTGTTGACTTGAAACTGCCTGACTTTGATAGGTAAATTCCAGCTGATTTTACCTACTGCTCAGCATAGTCTGCCTTAGTTGTACTTTTCAGTAGACATTTTGGTCACGATATTTTTTACCAAAAGAATTTCCATTCCTGGCAGAGACAGAGACCCCGGTAGCACTTACTGAAGGTTGGAGAAGAAAAGGAATGTAACAGGATTGAAATGCTGCCATGTCATATTTGAAAGAGTTAATAGCAACTGGAAAATACTGACACTTTCACAGACGCATAAACAGTATTTGGCTGTTTGCTTTGGGGTTTGTGTTGCATTTGTTAATCTTTTTAATAGAAGTATTCATAAAATGTTTATGATTTTTTTTTAATTATTTTATTTGCATTTTGTTACTAACCTCTAGGGAATAATATGCTGTGCTCTCTCTCATAAAGACAAACCTCTGACATTTTGAAAGAAATAAGCATGCATTCTGTTAAATTACTTTTGAAGAAACACTTCACAAAGTTAAATTTCACTTTTCAACGTGGTACTGGGGCTCTTCTTTCCTCCTGCTGAATACACCTTACATTAGGTGGTTTATCATCTTAAAGAAACTTCCTGAATTTATTCTTTATGAGTTTACTGAAGAAAAACAAGGATTGCTTCCCAAGCCAAGGCTTTGCAAACTGCACACCAGTGGATGTTTTCAGCCAATCTGACATCTTGCTACAATTACATCGTAACATAACCTTATACCAGTGGGAATGGGGATGCGCTGAAGCCTCTCATCACCAGTAGGAGTCCCACCTCTAGCCCTGATAATGAGTTTCAGGACATCTAATCTCTTTCTCTCAAAAATCCTATGATATAGCAACATTGTTCAAAAAAGGAGGAAATTATGTCTTTATATCCTCATTTCTCTCACACCCAGCAGCACTGCTGCCCAGTGGCTGAAGTAGAGGCTTTGCAGGTTGTAACAGAGTCTCAGGGAGTATCTCCCCTGTGAAATGATGGAGAAAGCCCAAGCAAATGCCCAGAATTGGAAGCAGAGCAGCCACGTTGGTGAGCAGCCCACTGGAGCACTGAAGCTTGGTTTTGCTGCTTTCTGGACCTCTGCTACCACCTTCATGTGGCACCTTTCTGCACTGGGAGGATTTTTAAATTATCCAAGAGGTGTTTGCTGTATTGTTATGGCTGCTGTGCAACATAGATATGCTTTGTATTACCTTGAAAAATTCACTTTGGTTATTTCTAAAACTAGGGTAAGGACCTTACTGTGCTTCTGGAGGTGCTGTGAGCTTTCCATAAGCATGGATAAGTGCTGAGGTTTGCCACCTGTGCTGAACAACGAGTACTCACCACACAGCTCACCGAGTTCCTACAGCTGCAGGACTAAGGAGCAAACAGCAAGATCACAAGCCTCCCACGCTTCCATGATTTCATTTCAATCCAGAGCTCCATTTCTCCTCTCCTTACTACAGACAAGTCCATGTTTATTAAGGGACTCCATCAGTCTTTCCCCTGCCTCCACCTTACTGCAAAATGTTTTTTCCTCCAGGGCCAATAGCAGCAGCTGGCACACAATTTCCTTGGGAGGTGTAGCCAAATAATGGCCTTTTGGAGGGGGATCTGTTTCATCTCTTTCCTCCATAGGTTCCTTTCAATTGAGGTGTTTAATACACTCATTTTCACAGTAGCTATCTAAGTGTTTTTCTTTTTCTGCCTCTATGATTGAACTGAATAAATGTGTGCTAAGCAAGGAGGCACAAGAGTCAGGTCAACATACCAAAGGTTTGTTTTAGGAGTGTTTTTTTCTGGGGGACCTGGAAAGAGTAGACATCAGCCTTGCCCAAAAGTTGATTCATCTGGAGCACAGGGAAGTTAGTTGTGCTTACATGAGACAAGAGATCAGTCTTTAACAATATATGAGTGCTTTCTCTAAACAGATGCAGCATCACTGGTGCAGAGGATACCATTGGCTGTAGTAAAATTGGAGTTACAATTTTTTTACCAGGACAGCCATATAGCAAAGCAGATGCAGGTAAACTTGGCAAACACTATATATGTAAACAGATAGATAGATAATGCTGTAAATATTGGGGCAAGAACAAACAGTAATAAGTGAAGCTTGCAAAAGTGTACAGCTGTGCTGCCAAAGCCATCCTGTTGGAGCCTGGCCTAGGAGACTTTTTACAGCTGAAAATGTGTCCTGGTTTTGCATTGGGGTTCATATTAGTTCATTATTATTCTTCTATTAAATTTGTTTTCATTTTAACCCATGGGTCTCCTTTCCTTTTCCCCCATTCTCCTTCCTGTGTGGGGTCAGATAATAGACCAACTATCTAAACTGCGACAAAGTGTTTCAGTATAACTGGATCCACAATAAGGGACTTAATCTGTGAAAGTTGAGGAGGCCAAAAAGGAGAATGAAAGCATCAGTATGAAGGATTGCAGGATCCAGACTGTCACTGTCCACGTGATGTGATCAAAATTAGCAGAGTTAGGTTTTACTTCAGAATAGAAGGAAAGAATTGTTCACTAATCTGTCCAAAACTGCTGCAGCCAGTTCTGGTGAGACATTAAGGTGCTCACTGCCAAATGCCAAGTGTCCTGCTTTCCTTCTGCAGAATCAGACATCACAGATCTTTCTTTACGGGCAGCATGAACACATCATTCAAAATAACCAAACCACGGAAAAAGCCCCAGTTCATGCCCCAGAAAAAACACTTGAAGATATCTGAGGCACACCAACATGCATTTCTTACACCATTCCTTACACTGACTTCACTGCTCAATTTGCCCTCCCTGCAGCATGGCCTGCAAAGAGAAAACAAATGGCATACCAGACCACACAGAGAAGCAATACAGTTACCAGTGAAATATTTATTAGCTCAGGAAAAGAAACACAAAGGCTTCTTTTCAGAATTTCACCCTCTCCTTGCCATCCTTTCCTCGCTATCCTCTCCTCAAGTTGCATTTCCCTTGCCTGGTCTGCTATTTTACAGCTATCTGCTGCACGAAGTTGTAGTTTATTTAAAGCTGCATTTTATAGTGAAATCCCACTCGCATTATTTAAAAGTAACTGTCCTAATTCTTAAAAGCAAGACAAGAAATGCACCTCCAGAATAGGATCTAGCAGTGCCACGGATCTTGAATTTATCCTCATTGGTTGAGGTCACCTCATCACTCAGAAGAACTGTATCCAAGTGAAGACAAGGGGATGGGAAATATAGCCACCCACACCGAGTAACAATAAATTCAATTTCCTCTGCAGTGCTATTACATATTTCCCTCTCATAGCTCATACTTTTCATTCATATTCCCTTAGCTCCCACTGGCTGGGCTTTTAATGTTTCTCACACTGAAGGTTCTCCAGACTCTTTTTCCTTTCTACCCAAACCTACTGGTTCCCGCTGTACCTTGTCCTCTCTCATTTCATCCTTTCCCCCTCATTCTCCTTCTCTCTTCCTCCCTCTCTCCAGCTGCAGCAAATCTTTCTGTTCCTCTGGCACAGCATCACAGGGTGGAAGCTGAATAATAAACACGCGTAACACACTAAACCGCTACTCAATCAGTGTACATGCTGTCAGTATGTACGCTGACTACCCATCTATTTCCAGAGATCCCAAAAGAGCTAAGGAGGTTTATGCTATTAATATACTGTGGAAAGAAGGAAAATTCCCATCAGAGGCCTTAAACGACTCCACGGTGCCGCAGCGGGCCGTCAGCCCCTTTCAGCCGCAGTTGCAATTCTGGGGTTTGTGCAATTTTCCAGCTTGAACGGATTTTACATCCAAGCAAAAGGCCTCAATTCCCACTCTCTTTGCTGGAAGCGAACAGCCTGGAAGGAGCCTTCACAAACAGCAAGCATAATGCCAAGGAGAGAGAAGAATAACCAAGGAGACAACTCACTGCATTGGCTCCTCCGTTTCTCTGGCAGGGCTCCCTGGCTTCGCTCAGAATATGACTGACTTTGTTGCTTTCAACATTTTCTTCCATTTCGAAATATTTTACTCATTAGCAATTCTCCTTATGCTCAGAACAGGAGATAGCAATCAAGTTCTTCTCTTCCTAACTGCTAAATGCCTTGATGCCGGCACTTGAAAAGCTGCCCTCTCCACTGTGCTTATCTTTCCAGGATTTCTGCTGTTCTCGCTTCACCCTCCCTTCCTGGCAAAGCTCACCTGCCCTCAGATGTTTGGGTGCTGTTTTCTAGGCTGATGATTCATACAAACAGCCTTTTGCCACTAGGATAGTCCCCCATCCTTAGCCCTGCCTCTGTATCACACGTCTTCCCATCAGCTTTCACTGACCTGCTTCATTCAGCCCTTCCTGCTCCAGCATCCTCCTAATTCATTTTTTACTCACTCCTTTCTTTTCCTCCACAAAGTCTACCAGTATCCAAAATGCTGATGATTCTTCAGTCTCAACATTATTCAAAAACCACCCTTTGGATTACATCCTCATAAATATGTCTCTTGTTTGGGCCTTCATTTATTCTGCCTTGTTCCTGAAACATCTTTGGTGCTCTTCACCATCCAATTTCAGTCCACACTAGAGACAACTGCCAGGACTGTTTCCCTTTAATCTTCATCTGAGCCTCTTAAAATTCCTTTCACCAAAACTCACTGCTCACTCCCCATCTGGGATGTTTATGTTGGGCCAAACATAAACATCCAATTTCTAAATGCAAAGCTTTCTAGTCAAGTTTCTCCTTCTTCTCCCCCGTTAGTGGAATCTCCTGGCATCCACCAGCTATTGGACAGTCTCCCAAAATGAGCGATCTCCATGCTTAAGTTTGTCCTGAGGGCCTACTTCTGACATGCTCCAATATGTGGTCCACCTAACCTGTCTCTATTAGGCCTTTCCTTAGCTCCCTACTGGTGTCTCCCATCTTGTTGATGTGATGCACCTATTGCCAGTTCCTGCATCTAGCAATGTAATGAACATCTGACACCGTAAACACTTTAATACCACCAACACTTCTTGGCAGATGTTACAGTGCTGATGCATTCCCACTGAAACAAAGCCTACAGAAGGCAAGGGCACCTTCCTTCCCAAACCAAAGAGAAAAGTGATCTCTTACCACAGGGAAAATTGAGCCTCTAAGAACAACTACTCTATGGAAACCTCTAAAGCTGGCAACACCCCTTTGGATGAGGACTAGCTGCCAGCCCAAGGGAGACAGTCACCATGAAGCTAGAACATCACACTGTGTCAGCAGTAACGCTAAAAAGCCAATCTGCTTTTTCCTCTTCCAAGCAGTTTGCTAGAAGACACAGAAAAGATGTGGTAGAGGTAAGTGTTAGAGTATTCCTGACGTCGGCTGGATGTAACTGTGGCAACCGTACCACGTGGCAGTCCAAGGACATGCAGCAAAAAGTGAGTCAGGATCTGCCAATCATTTATTGACTTTTCAGGCAAAAAAGGCGAAGGAGCCCCCTGCACCCCTATCTCATGCGAGTGCTCTTGTAAAACAAACCACACAGACAAACAGGATTTGTAGGATCAGGCTGGATTGTTTCCAAAACACATACTCAGTGCTGAAAGCTACAAGAGAAAGAATAGGTACCGAGAGAAATGTGATAGCTTACTGGCCTGACAAATCAACAACGGGACTATTCGAGGGGAAAGAACTGGCTGAGTTACGTAGGGTAATTTATTAATATCATTTTTAGAGGGATAAGAAATAGATAAGCCTATCCTACTGCAACTTAAATAAAACCAGAAACTGCAATCTATATGAAGCTATCAATGGAAAAAGAATGCATCACAGTATAACTCACATACTGACACCTCATTTTAAATATCAGAAAAAGTCTGCATTATTGACTAATCACTTCTGAAATGCAGTTTCAAAAAGAAAACAGCATTTTTGCTCCACTGGAACGCAAAATAAATCTACTTGGACTACTCTTTTGAGATATTTTTACAAACAGGTAACAGAAAAATAAGCAGCCTTCATATTTTATTAAAGAAAACACTTTGCTTTTAGGCTGAGAATTTGATTTTTTGCTTTTTAACAACCAAGTTTCAATGGAGCATTTGTTTTTATAGACAATATCAAAGCCTCTGTAAACACAATGCTATCAAAGAAAGCAATAATAGATGTCATCTATAAGCAACATGCCACCTTTCTCATCTCCTGTCTAGGATTGACTTTCCATATGGGAGTAGGATGACATCCGAGCTCTCACTGACAGCAGCTCTGCCACTCCAGGACTTACCTCCCCAGTGGCTCAGCTCACAGGGTAAATCCTCTCTTTACCCAACTCCGTGGCTCCACTTTTTTCCGGTGCCCCACAGAGTCACCCTGTTCCCCACTGCTACCCTGATGGCTGTCAGGCCCTAAGACGAGTTGGTTATTTCAATACCCACCCTATCTCTGATAAGGAGGGCAATTAGATTAGTTTACTGCAGGCAAAATCAATAGCAAGCATCTGGGGGGCAGATTAGCCATTGTTAATTAGAGTTTTTAGACATTATTAAAATAAAATGTATGAGGTTAATCAACCAAGGTGGAAAAAATCCATAATATTCTAAGTCTGCCCTTGGTTTGTCAACCCAGCTCACTTTGGAATTAGCAATGGAATGAAATTCCCCACATAAAGACAATCTTTTCTAGACTGGGATAGATATGGAGAAGAGCAGTATCATTTATTCACAGCAAGACAGGCATTTCTTTATCAGATCAGAGGTACAATACTGGTTTCTAGACATTTAACCCAATTTGCAAAGTATTCAGGAGTTTATTTGAATAAACCTGACAAAAAACAGAGCCATATATTTTGAGTCTACTTACTCTTAATGAATCATTTTAGTTACAGCTATTTATTTTTAAAAGACATATTTGAAAAATTTTAGAATTATATATGTAACTAACCAGCTATAATTCCATGGCAACATTTTACCAAATTAGCCATTTATTTATATTTATTTAAATAGCATTTCTTTTTTAAAATCTGCTGCTGTATTTGGCATGTAAATGTCTGTTTTGATACATACTTCACACATTAATTTTCAGGCCTTATAATGTATTACTTTAATATCTTCAGATTAGATTGCAATTAGATAATATGTTCAAATATGAGCAATACGTTTTCAGGGTAGCTTCCTTTGAGTCCTCATCTATAGAACATTTTGCTTAATAGGAATTCCCTTGGTAGACTATTGGAATTCTAATTTCTGTAAAGGATTATTTCTCCATATAATTAAGTATCTTTTTCCCAAAATCACAATCCTAAGGAATGATTTAAAGTACAGCAGGAAGATGAGCATGTCATCTCAAATATGAACATGAGATGAGCATGTCATCTATAGTACACTGGAAAAATATCTTTCTGATCCTCAACAATAATCACAAACTTATAAAGACAGAAAAGTTGTCTCATTTCAGATGTCTAAAAATAAATTGGATTATATCTTCTAAATAGAATTATAGAAAGTGCAAGTATGCGCACGCAATTAAAGAGGCTCTCTACTGCAGAGATAGAACAAGGATTTATTTATTTGTTTGTGGTTAGGGAAAACATAAAGCAACAAAACTCATAGTAGGACCCAGCTATCCAATTCTGAGAATGTGCAGTTTGGCTCAATCAGCCTAAATTAATCAAAAACCTCAAATTAATTTTTCCTGAACTATCTGGATTCAAGCACATCCTTACAATATTTGAACTGAAGCGTAGCTCATTTTTAAGTACATTTCCAAGTGCTTCTGTGAATCAGAGCTTTGATGAGGGCCAAGCAGAGGGAAAGGAGAGAGGCCAGAGTTCCACTCGGGTCGTGGTGCCCAGTGGATTTAGATGCCAGCCTGGGGGCTGACTTTCTGCCCTATTTGGATGAGGGCTCAGCAGCAACACATTTGTGAAGGTATCTTAAATCTTGGTGTAAAACTGCAGAGACCAAATCCTGTCCACAATGTCACCCTTGGAATATGGGAAAAGAAAAGCCTTCCAATGATACGAAGGAGCCTTAAATGACCCCAAGCTAACACTGCTATGTATAGCTTAAGTGTGAAAAAACGATCAGGCAGGCAACAAATTTCCTAATTCCCTACAATTCTTTGCGGTTTTGGGCAGGCAGAAGCGGATGCCTGCCAACATGTGGGATGCCTGAAACTGTCAGCCTGAAAAACATACTGAAAACAGGTTTTGGTTAAACTGAAGGTGGTTTTTCAGGTCAGCCTCTGAGATCATGTTGAGGTGTGGAGCAGCCCTGTCTCTTGCAGCTCTCCTCTGCACACAAACACTGTGCCCAGGGGGATGCTACACCCATGCACAAACAAAACACATGCAAGCACCTTTCACAGTCCAAGAGATGGACTTATTGTCCATGGGGTGGTTGGAAGCCAGGGGAAACAAACACAGTGCCCCTGTCACATGCCACTGCTGATCTGCTGGGCCATCCTCTCCATCTAGATACACACATTTTTTTCCATAGGATTTAATTTTTACACTATTTTTCCATTTCTTCTAGATTTCATATCAACTTTTTAGGGTTTTTTATTAGACCACAGCACATTTTTCAGCTCTTTGCAACTGCACTTTTTTTTAATACCTGCTCTTCTTTACAAAGCAGCAAATACTTTTGAACCCACAAATGCAAATACCACTTTCAAAATAGTTAAGCCCCTCTTTGGCATCTCACATGCATCTCATCTCATAGGGATTTGGTTCAAACTGGATGAAATCTTATGCCAGAGCACAGTAAGGCAATTATCATTACACCAGTATAAACGGCATCAGAAATGTGTTTTTTATTTAAAAATACATTTCCATGAGGAAGTAATATTTCCAGTAACACCTTTTCTGCGTAATCCATTTTTGTTTCATATTAGCTCCCTGCAATAATATAGTATAGTAGTATAGCGTGATTATTAATATATTTATGCCTGTTTCTTTGGCTGATTTATACCTAAGAGCGCAGCTCCTGGAGAATTTTATTTCCAAAGACTGATGTACTCAATTGTGTGATGTACCTCCAGCCCCTTGAAGCTAAGCAGAAGGGATGTCTTTCTGAAGCCAGGCGCCCAAGAACTATTGCCTTGTTTAAAAGCTGAACAGGGATCCCATACCATTGGGATGCCACCTTGGATACAGCTCACCGTCTGGGGACATGGGAAACCGGTGCTTCGGGCACAGTATTTTTGATATCTGTTTGCAGACATCCCTGTGGCTGCCAGTGAGTAAGGAAAAGGGTAGAGAGTAGCAAATGCTAAGGATCAGAAAACATACTGGGTCTATAATAGGCATATAGGGTCTACACCCTACTACAGCAGCTTCAGCTTTTACCACTATGTGCATAATAAAAATTACTTTATCAGAGGAACTTCCTTGTCTTTTGGCAGCTGGACATGCACAGTTTAGAGCAAAGTCTCTGGATCTGACAACTGAGTGAAGCTTTCCACCTTCTCCTAAATAAACCATTTTTCTTCTGTGCTTTCTTGTGGGAGGCCACAGCCTCAGGAGTCTCTACGCAACAGTCAGGATTTCACATGAAACTTGGAAACTGTGTGAATTCTGGTGAAATAAATCTCTTACGTTCAGATCACTAAAACTCTGTGAACCAAACTCCCAAAACACTAGGACTGCAATATGCAGATAAACCTGTAACCACTGTGGCAATGCATTAGACAGATTTGTAATATAACTAAATATAATTTCTCTAATTCAGTACAGGTACTAAACACCTTTATTTGAAAACAGTAGGAGACGCACAATTATATAGATTAAAGCTCTAAGAAATTCCACATAACTTTTTCTTTTTTAAGTCATAACAAATAAATAAAATTATAGTAAGTATAAAAAATCACTTCAGGGTTTCACTGTGATAAAAAAAAATCAGGATACAGTTTCCTCTTCCTGTGAGATTTTTCACATCATCCAGTCCAAATTAGGACAAAATTGAAAATTTTGATAGGACATACGGAATTCTGTTTGGTTCAGACAAACATGTGAATTTGCCTAATTGCGAGCTGTTGCACTGGTACTTGTTACACAACTCCATCCAATTGCAAAACCGCGCTTGTCACACCAGTTTAATAATTATAACCACACTTCTTCCTTTAAAAAAAAAAACAAACAACAAAACAACAAAAAAACACAAACCCAAACCTCTCTACTGCCTCTTTCATTCAAAAAGTTCCAGGAGACAAACAGGCACTTTCTGATTAAAATCATCATGCTAATTTTTTCGGTTATGTTCTCCGTAGTTTTAATATCCATCTCTCCTGAGGGTTTACAATTATGCAGAGATAGTGCAGTAAAAATGAGACTACTGATAAATCTAACCCGGACACATTTACCATCCCCTCTTGTCTTTGCCCCTCATCTCTGGTGACCTTAGCTTCTTATTTTAGACAGAGGCATCCCATGAAAACCTTGTGTAAGATGGGCTGGGGAAACGTTCTGAAGGGGATTCCCTTAAGTTGACCCACATTTAGCTGTGTCAGGTGAAAGCTCTCAGGAAATTCTATGCACTAGATGAAGTGTAACACTTTCAAACAAGGACCCTGAAACAGGGCTTGTATGCCTACTAAATATTAAAAAGTGCAGATTCAATAGAAATACTGAGTTTCATGAGATTATAATTTTTCTCCTCCCACTAAGCTGTTCCACAGGCTATAAATTACTTTGTCCTTCTGGTTTTCCCATAGGAAAGGGCCACCTTACCCCCGCTCTCTTTACTGGCACCTCCTCTGCTCCACAGGTGCCACTACATTTTCTCACAGACAGTTTAGCTGATTAATATTCCCAGTTAATCTCAGAGTAATTGTTCTCAACCTGGATTTCGCTTTGATGTCTGCTGCTCCTCTGCTTTAGACCTGATTAAGGACTTGTGTGTGCCAGGGAGCTGCTGCTTCCTCCTGAGAGGACCAAATTGCCCCAAGGAAATGTCCCACCTCTCTAACAAACCGTGCTTTGCTCCTGTGCTGAACATCCACCACCGACCTGAGAGGACGCTTATGTCCAAAGGGTTAATATGTCCCCTAAAACCCACCACGGGAGATGGCTTTTCACAAGGTCTAAGGTAACACAGAGGCTTTACTGTAACTTAATTGCTTGTTGACTAATTGCAACCGGCACGATGGTCAGCCACCACACCTTTGCCAAACTGAGCTGAAAGAGCGCACTGCTCGGCATCACTGGAATCGTGCAGTTCAGTCAGTTCCCATCATCCCTTTGTCCCTCATATGTCTGACATGTGGATGAAACCTTCCCTATTGTGCCTTCTCTTTTCTGGGAGAACAAAGGAGAGCTGACAATGAAGTGGCTGCCAGCCCATTGCCACAGTCCATATATCCACGCAGCTGTCATTACATAGTCAAAGCCGCCGTGCTAGCAGGAGAGAATAAGCAGCCAATGTGAGAGAGAAGTGGGCTTAGCTAAAAAAGCTATATTATCATCTACAATACACATACTGCTATTAATATGCTATTAAAGGGAGGGCAAAAAATTCCCCACATGCAACCTCATGACCTCGGGGAACTTTGGTAGAAAAGTGCACTTAAAGAGCAGGCTTGGACAGATTCCAGCTCATGTCCTCTGCCTGCAACTGTCCTGAGCAGGCACCTAGTCCCTGCCCTAAAAATAGGTGAAGGCAGTTGTGTCATTACGTAAGTATGCCTAACACCCAGGTTTTCCATTGATGCATTGGTTTGCAAAGGTAGTCAGGGCTCCTCCTGTTGAGCGCTGACATGTCACTTCAGTGGATTTCTTGTTTACAGAAGTGTCAGACTGTTAATGTGAAGGCAATTTCCTGCATTACAACAAAATCCCATGATATATTTCAGTTGTTGAAAACCTGGAATGAAGCAACAGCTCTGTGATATGGAAATGGCACTGAGAGCTAAGTGGTAACTGGAACTAAAGTTTATGAAGTAACTGGGCAAAAAAAGAACAACAAAACAAAAAGCAGCTCCTCATATGAAATAAGGTCCCCTCTTGAACTACTCCTCATTCCCATTGCAGATGGTGAAGAGTATACAAGCCATGGATTTGTTGTTCCTGGTTAAAGTAAAGAATGGAAATTCATGGGACAGCTGTTCATGGTTTACCAGAACAGGGTGAAACCTCAGAGAAAGCTCTTGTTTAAATCACTCATATGGCCTCTCAAGCAAAATGCAAAGAGTGGGGGAGAAATGGAGATGTTAAGTGGGACCGAAACTGAGGTCATCTGGGACTTCTGATGCTGCTATACGTGCACCTCCCCACCTTGGGAAAGTCATCTCAGCACTGAGTCTCAGTTGCCACTTGTAAGATAAGAATAATGATGTTTCTCTTCGGATTGGATATTCTCTTTGGATTGCCTTAACATTTACACAGTGTCTCTAACACTCTGGGACCCTGGGGATCTGCCTGGAGCCTGGCCAGGACTAATTCCATGACTCTCCAGCCCTGGAGACATCACACTGGGGCCAGGGGACGGTGCTAGATTGCCCAGGCAGTGCTGCTCTCAGACCCACACGGCAACTCTGAAACCCTGGCTGGTTAGAGCAAGCCTAGCTACCTGGCAGAACCAGATCACCATCCTTTCAGGTGCTTCCTGAACGTTTCATTGCCAGGAATAAAAAAGTTGCTGTGAAAGATCAGAAAAAAAACAAAACAAAACAAAAAACAACAACAAAACCTTCATTAAAATAACGCTCAGGCTGATCCTGAAGGTTTCTATGCCTGGACAGGCCTTGGCAGTCGCACAGCAAGAGGTGGTACAGGATAGTGGGACTTGTCTGGAGCTCTTACTGCCTGGTGTGGACCACTGAGTCTGATCTTGCATCATGCTTCCAGCAGAGAGCAGGGCCAGAAAAGATTAAAAATATACCTAAGGTAGACACCCAGCTTGTCCAGTGCATTGCTTTGTTCACACCTGTGCCTTCCCCCCACAAAACAATCTGTGTTCTTTGTGCCTCTGAGTGGCTTCACAGAGATGTTTCAGGGTCTCCCTCCTGTGGTGTCTCATGGGGGTCCTGACTCTTTGCTCCCCATCTATGCTATCCTCTCCATAGCAAAACTAAGGGCCTGACTCTATCACAGTACAGGACCATTCAGCTGTAACTGCTTTTTGACATCATCTGCTTCCCTGTATACTTTCTTGCTCAAGTGTCCTTTTGGGACGGTGATTATATTGCCAGGCAACTCCACTATCCCCCTGCTGATTTCAGGAGCCTTCAGTTGCCACGACCTTCCATGACATTTCAGAGTAAATGCTCCATGATCTCTTCCAGATTTTGATCTGCTCCATCCCCACCGTCTGTATCTTCAAGTACGAGTCTACCTGCTGCCCTCTCCTAACCAGGGTGAGAGAATTCCCTTCTTACATCTCCTGCATTTCAGGCAGCTCTTCTGCAACACAGCTGCCTTACCTCTCTGCTTCTGCAATAGCAAAAAAAATGTTTTCCTGCTTTCCTCTCGCTTTTCTTGCCATGATTTTGTTCTATTTTGGTTTTTCTTCCTAATTATTATTTACTAACAGTATTTACAGTTCACACAGAAATTGTAAGCCAAAGTACATCACAGGAAAGAATGTAATCTAGTGATAATCAAGCTACTGTCTCAATAATGGAAAGCCCCCTTTCACTCCTTTTAGAAAGGTTTTTTCCAAGTTCTCAAAGCAGGTATAAAGTCAACCCCACACTCCCAAGAGGATTCAGATTTGTCCTTAGGGGATTAGCATCTCAGCTCATGTTTCAAGTCCACTTATCAGGTTAAATCCATCTCTGGCTGTGAGCTTCATTTTCTACCCTTTGGTTCCCCCTTTCTCCCCCAGGCCCCTGACACCCCATTATTTGTTCAGGATGGTCCCCAATTATATGACAGCTTTGTAGTTTCAGCAAACCCAAGAAAAGGCTTTTTTTTCTTATTCCATGCTACTTAAGATACACTGAAATAGAAAATGCTTTGTGCAAGAATGTCACGCTGCCCTCCTCCAACCTCAGCAAAACACATGAGCACTGAGGTGATTTTCTCACCAGCTCTCATCTCTTCCTACAGAGATTTGTTTGCGAAGCACAGGCTGCTTCAGCAGGCTGGAACAGAGACTTCATAGGTTTTGTTTGAAGCATGGAAAACTGAAGTGTGATTTTTTATTCTAACAGTTGTTCAATAATGTGGACCGGGGATACAAGTACCTATTTGAGGATGAAGGAGAGGCAGAATGAGTCATTTAGCAGCTTGGATTTCCATTGGGATCAATGCGGTCAAGACAAAGTCCTGAAACAGAGGCCAGTTTTGCAAGAGCATTTCATAGTCTACCACCGGACAAATGACACATTGGTTGGAGCCATGCCTATTTGTGCCAGCATCAACAACGCTTCTGAGAAGAAGTCTCTTTGGGAGGTGGACAGAACTATTACCATTTGCTGTCAATGACACCACTTGTGCAATAATGTCATAACACAACACCCGTCTGTGTTTCAACACCACCGAAAGAGAGATCTTGCTCCTCTCTCCCCCTCCTCACATCAGCTCTAGCCCCCATCAGAGACTGCTCCAACTGGGTTCAGCTCACTGGCCCCACTGAGAACCATCTTGTTCTGGTGGACCAGTGAACTGAGCCAGTTCACAGCAGTGTCTCAGGAGCCTAGAGCTGGTGCAAGGACAGAGGTGGGGGCACACAGTCAGGGGATGGAAGGGGAGGGGTACTGGGAATTACCCATCCACATTGTCCTGCCTCCTCACACTGAGCATCGCATCTGAGGGCTTCCCTCTCTCTGTGTTACCCTGGACGGGGGACAAATTTTCAGCCACACACTGTGGCAGACAAAAGTTGACTTTATTTGTAGTTTTTCCCAGAGACAGAGTGAAGGGAAAAGAGAAGGTGGGATGCATTAATGAAGAAGTAAGCCTTTGATAGCTTCTTACCATCTCTGGCAACAAGCCTTGCTGATACCTAGGTTTATTGGGTTTGAATTCAGGGTTGTTGCTGCTGTCATGTTCAGTTTCTATTTGTTAGAGCAACACTTTCAAAGCCCAGAGTCATACAGATTCAGCAGAGGTCAAACAAATTGCTTGCATTTTTGCTATAAAAAGGGGCGTGAGGGAGAGGGAGACAGATGGTAAATTGGCTGCTAGGAAGCAGAGCTTGAACTTTTTCAATCATGTCTCACTCTTAACTCACAGCTGGTGAAACTCTCAGTTCTACAGCAGGTCTTTCACTGGGCAGATCAAATCTAGCAGCACAGAAAACAAAACTCACCAAGAGCCACATAGAGTGAGAAGTTATTTCCTAATAAAACTACAAAGCCCAGAACAATAACTGGGCAACACTGACATGTATTGTTGGCCTTTATCACAATCTCTGTATAAGCCTGGTTAAAGAGCAGAGATGCAGTTGTCCTTTGATGTCTTCGTTCAAAGGACTTTACACCCGTTTCCACCAGTGATAAGCCACGAAAGGGGGAGAGGAGAGGCTGAAACACAACAGAAAAGGCTTGGCAAATAAATACCTTGTTATACTTCTGTATTTCTGGAGACACTATCGTAAAAGATACAGCCACAGAAATCACAAGTCAAATCACAAATCTGAGACTCAAGCAGAGCAGCTCATGCCTGCAGCAGTTGCTTCAAAGCTGAGAGCTCCTTGGAAATTCACCAGCAGTTCACCAAGGGGAGATGTAGAGGTGAGCTTAGTCTTGCTTGTGACCAGGGTTAGTCCCACTTAGAGGCTTCCCCATACTGACTTTTTCCTTGTGCTACACCAGCACACAGCTGGTGCTTCCCAAATCCTCTCTGGTGGTCCCCCAGCTCCTAACGCCCAGCTCTTTCGCAGTAAGCTGTGAGAGAATTCACCTGTCTGTGAACACAACACCATCACTCTCACACTGCTAAACACTTGCCAGACACGGAGCAAAAGCAGCTTAGGGACAACAACTAAGTAAATATCTTTTTTTTTTCACAGTGACAAGAAAATGCTGGAGGATGTGTGACTGAAAAGAACATGGCACCATCCCTGACAGGCTCACGCTGGGACACTGTTCCTCCCTTTGCTTTCTTCTTGCTCTGCACCCCTGCTATGAGGCAGTAATTTTTGGCAGAGGTGCTGGAGGAGATAATGTTTGAAACAGTTAAATCTACCAGAGATCCTCTGTCAGAGCCTTAAATCCCATATTCAGAAGCAATGTAAACACTTAGCAGCCAAGGACCAGATGCTCTTGAAAATTCTGCTCCACATCACGCACTGAAAAACCTAGCAATTGCAATACAACACACTAAAAATAATCCCCAATTTGGAGTTTTCTGCTGCTGCAGAATCAAGAAAAATTCCAGCTTGGCTCCTGCTCTTGTTCACACAATGCTAAATCTATACAATAGGGCATTGAGCTACGTTGAGATCATGGAGACTTTTTTAGGTAACAATCGAATTAGCTGCCACAATCTGAAGAGTCCAATAATCAGTCTGATCCCAGGTATTACCATTGCCATTTCATTCCAGACAGAAAGAAAGCATCCAACTTAGCAAAGGCCAGACGTGAAGTGTGTGCCAGACCTAAAAATTGAACCCATATGTCCCAAGTCCTAACCTTTCAGAGTGAGCCAATCCCTCCTCAGAGAGGATGTTGACCATGAAACTGTGGTCACAGTGTGTGAAGATGCTTCACATCTATTATCATGTCATGGTTGAAACCTGGCTTTGAAAACTGTTCACAAATAAAGTTAAGTTTCCCAACAACATAGGCCAACCAAAGAGATGTCACAGTTGCCTAAGTGTTTTCAGCATGTCTAGACATGACGTGGTGATTAATACCAGTGGTCCATGCTTCCATACATGCTAGGAAGAGCAGAGCCCAAGATGTGGCAGATGTACAGTGGAAGGATTTTGGAAAATGCAGATGAAGTCAGCGAGAGAATCAAGTGCCTTCTCATGTCCTGCAAAAAACTGTCTGAGTTTCAACAGCACGCAATTAAGAAAACAATTAAGATTGAGATAGACACCGACCACAACTCAAAATCATTGTAAGGTGCTGCCAAAACATTAGCTTCCCATGATTTCAAACACAGCCTGGCAAATGATGGAAAGACAATTCCCAAGTGTAGCTGCAGCAAGCGCTCCAGCTTCTGCTTTGGAGTATAATAGTTTGGAAATTGTGTTAAAACCAAGAATGAGGATTGCATGCTAAGGCAGCAAAGCCTTATACTTCCTAAATCACAGGCAGGAAGGGGAAACGATGACTCCTGGAGGAGCCGGCAGAGGAAAACAATGCACTATCTGGTACATCTGCCACAACGAGCCCTGCTGGGAGTCCGCTGGGAACAGTGGGGTTCCCCCTGCCCCCCGAAAGCTGGGATCTTCATGCCAGCACTGACAGATATGGCATCGGGTCTGCTTATCCCACACTTTCCTGCTCAAAGCAGCATCCTGCTCTTGAAAGCCAGACTCCCTCTTCAGTCTGTCGCGAGTCTCACATGGTCAGACATGCACTGCAGATAGTGTTAGCTTTATGATTAGAGCTGTCTGCTGCGAGACACATTTTAAAATTCATGACCTTTCCCATCAGGGTTCAAAACCGGACTGGCCTGAAGATGAAAGACTGGCTTAGACTCCTGCTGTAAGCTGCTTCCCTTCCTTCCTCCCCCCAGTATTTCTCCTTCAGCATTTACTTTCAATTATTTTACAGGCTGTCTTCCATTAACCATGGTTTTAAAAATTGCTAATGAATTGAGGTAAATTAAAGTTCATCGGTATCTGAACCAAGCATGTGTTTCAACTTTCCAGTCATGCCTGACTATCAAAGGTATCTTCTTTTGTCAGGTAGAAGATGCTCTAGGAAGGCTGCAGCTGGCCAAAAGAGATAGAGCTGAGTTTTGAAGGGAGAAAAACAAGAGGGAGAGTGCTTACTTTGCCTGTGAAAAAGGTATTTGCAGAGGGATTGGCCATAATACCAGTAAGATGAAGGAGGGGATGGAGGAGGGGAAGAAGAGAGGAGGAAATGCAAAACCAGCCACAGCACATGCATTGGCACTCACACAGTCCTGGAGACCTTGCCAATGGAAATTAAAGAGGAATGTATTTGCTCCTTACCACAATTAGAAGCAACTGAACTAAAAAAAAAAAAATCCTCCTCTCAGTGGGATTGTTGTCATGAATTGTATTTTACCACTCTAGCACACTCCCACTGCTGGCTTCTTCTCAAGGAAAATCCATGAGAAAACGAATGCATTTTCCTAATTTACACTATGCAGACCAGGATGTTTCTGCCAGTTCCCAGCAACTGCATGAGCCGCATTTCCTAGTCAGGCTGGCCAGAAAACAACAATTCATTTTGTGAGGCACTTTGGGACTGAAAACAAGACCTACCGAATGCAAAAAGGGGATTCTCTGTAAATCTAAACCATGTGGGACCACTCATCGCCAACCACCTGGCAGGGAGGTGGCCGCACACAACCACCAGCCTTTGCAGACCTAGCCAGGGCACGAGGTTCAGCAGCAAGGATGCTCTGAGATGTGGGAAAGCTGCACATCACCCCAAACAGCACTGCTGCTTGCATGCTTCTCTTCTCCTCCACTGTCATCCCAACCCTGGGAAAAACCGCCAGCCACAGCTGGGATGACACTTGCCAGCTACCAGCATGTGCTTTCCCAGTGTTGCCTCTCCTCTACTTTCCCCTTGCATAATTTGCAGCTGGTGCTCCATGATAGCCCGGGCCCATCCCAGGCACCTCATCTCCAACTGACCCCTTCTTGGCCAAAGTGTGTGTCTATGCCTGTGACTGCTTCCTGGGGCCATGGTCACTCCAGCTGGATTGGGACGGGCACGGGCAGGCACAGATGGTGGTGCCCTCAGGGCCCTTAGGTAGCCACCATTGATATGATGCAGTGCAGAGCTATGATCAGCCTATGCTAATGAAGGATGCAAACGAAGGATGAAGCAGTAGTGAATGTCACTTTCATGGGATTCACTCTGCATCATGTAGACTGAACCTATGGACAGGGGCAGTGACTGATGCCACAACATCTGAGAAGCCTGCTCTCCTGGGAAACACTGCAGCTACGGGGTGTGGATTCACTTTGCTGAGTGGAAGTTCAAACTTACCACACATGATGTCTTGCCAGAAGTTCAGTGTTTGATGCACATCCCCTAGGGGTGGATAGAATGAAAGTCTCTCTCTCTGTATGCATTTCTGCATGCTTTTTTCTATTTAATAAACAATGATTGGAGTTAATGGCAGTGCCTGTTTTTGCTGTCTTGAACGTCCTGCAGAATAGTTACAGGTGGTATGGAGAAGATCCAAGCTTCCCAGGATGAAGAGGACCAGGATGGACCACAGCCCAAGGAAGCAATGTGTGTCAAGAGAAGCAAGGTGGAAGATGTGATATAAGCCACTGCCAGTCCATTTCATCCTCAGATTCACACATCTGCAAAAGCCAGGGCAAGCTGGGGACATGGCAAATGACAAGGAGCACTGTGCCCAGTTGCTGGTGGTCCTAAGAACTGGCAATAAAGCCTCACAATCCCCAAATAAGATGCAACTTAAATCGGCAGTTTTCACTCGCATTGACATGTGACTCTGACCCTTCAACATGTGAAGGGTAGCAAAGAAACACCCACAAACCAGGCTCTTTCTGTTCTCAAGGCTTCTTTTCAAGTGCTTGTTACTTAAAAAGAGCCCAGCTTCTGGGAACAGTGGGAATTCTCCTCTGTTCCTCAGAGCCTCTTGCAGTCCTTGAAGGTTAAAAAAAAATTCAGTCCTTAGATAAAGGGAATATCCAATTTCTGTCTGGTAAAATACCTATTCCATAACAGTACAATGTTCACATTTTGAGACTTATTCAGTTTCCAGCACTGCTGTGGCCCAGAATTGTCCATTATTATTTTTGGCATTCTTATAGGTCCACCACAGAGTATGTGTTTTGACTACAGACACCTGCTTGGTTCATGTTGCACTGTCTGAGAGAGGACAACTGTTTGATTGTTCAGCTATCACTGCTTTCAAAGTGCTCTTCATCAAAGACCTGAGTAAGCCCAATACCCATCAAAATTATGCTGCTGCAAACCATACCTAATAAACATGTTTTCTTGTTGTTCTCATAATGGCTTTGGATGGAAACTTCCAGTGTCCCTAGTTTGGTCTAGGACAATTGAGTTGTTTTGTATCAAAAAAGTTGTTGGCATCAAAAAAGGAGGTCCCTGATAGTGTGACCCTCCAGGGAGGAGATTTTCCTTAGAGGTTCAACTAGAGAGAAGGTAACTATAGGCAGAGACCACCTCAAACTCCTAGTAGCAAGCCTTATGAAAGTCCAAGTCCAGTAGGCATCCAAGAGAAAGGCAAATGCTGTCATCCCACATCTACTGATGAAGAAGGATGTAAACTTCTGACAACCATTAACTCAGAGCACAAATCTCAGAAAAGGAACAAGAAAGGATCAAAGATACAAGCATTAAGCTACATGAGATCCAACTAGGCATGTCAATCAGCCAATACAGAATAGGATACCAAATCACTATCAGGACTAAAGCTGATATTCAGTTGCCCTCAGAACATTCTCTAAACAAATATGACCCAACATCAACTGAGATAGTCGTCTCATGTTGCTGAGGTGTTCCTAATCTGATCCTAGATATCTTACCAGAGGTTTTATCCTACCTGTAAATGTACACGTTATTCTACTGGTTAGGGCTCTGGCTTTTGATATTGGAGATTCAGGTTTGCAACCCTGTCCTGAATTGAGTGAATCAAGCACCTGGTCACCTGATGCCATGCCCTGATTCAGCAGTGATGTGAAAGTGAGATACTAGAAATATGCTAGTCAAAAAAAAAAATAAAATCTTCAATATTAAGGTAGTTCAAACACTAACTTGGACAGGCAAAATGAGTGACTTGTATTAGTAGATACATACATATTCCACCGAACTCACTATTTGCATCCACTTCTAACTGAGCTGAGCAAGAGTCTAAGAATCCAAGGAGTTTTGCAGTGCAAGTGAAGAAGAGAAGCCACTTGATATCATACTTCCTTAACCTGTTTGCTTTCATTCTGCTATACTAGTGGACAATTCTCTTTTAAAATTAAAAAAAAAAAACATGAAAAGGAGAACAAAGATGCCACGGTAGAGAAGTTTGAAAACAACCTAAAGAAATTCTGAACTCTGCAAGAGAACTCTATTCTCTATTAAACCCTACAGGGTGGTTTGAAAATTCAGCAAAGAAGTTTGTATCTTTCTCTTATAGAGTTTAGAGTGATTTTCATAGCCTCTATTTAATTATACTACATCCCCGCTTGTTTCTTCCTCACTACATTCAATAAATATTTTTCAGATGGGATACCAGCATTCCATCGCCCTTTCAGAAAATGGCAATTTGATTGCAAATCGTACCTGTTTCCTCTGTTATGGATATTTGATTCACTAGCACTCGCAGTACAACACACCATCACTGAGGAAACTTTGAATTTGGTATGGAGGATAGCAATTGAGACACAAAATATTGGAGTTCTGAGAACAAAAAATTTTTACACCTCTGTGTAAAATGCCACGCCATACTGACTTGGCAGCCACAGGGCAAATTTCTTCCTCCTATGCGAGTGGGAGGCATCAGATGCCTTGTGTGTATACCTTGATCCCTATCACACAAAACAACTACTGCAGGAACAGCAGCAGCCAAAGCTTCCTGATGTTGTTTCGCTGAAAGCCTTTGACCTACACCCAAAAAGATTGCTCCTAAAACCCAAAGACCATCTCACTTTCCCCAGCTCCTCAGCAGGTAGCTTCTGTGCTCTGAAGCCAGCTGGAGTGCCAGTCAGCACTAACTGTAAGGTTGGTGCAGACACATCCACTGTGAAGCAAACGAAGGCGAGCATTTACATTAACTAGCAAAAAACAGTATTTCACCCACTGCTTATACAAAGCAAGGATTTGAAAATAAACTGAGTCTATAACGTAGGAAGAAACACAAAACCTTTGGTGCATCAGATGCACATTACACCTCAGCATATGTGCATTTGTCAGGTCTGCATTTCTTCTGGTAATGGAAATCTTTAAGTTTTGCTTATAGCATGCTGGTTATCTGTGTCCTCACCTGAGGCTGAATTTGGGGAAATCTCAAGCAGCACTTGCAGTCTCTTTCCAGAAAGAATATCATTGGTGGCTTTCCCTGTGTTTGTAAGAGATTTCTCCCGGCTTGTGCATTGATCACTCGCACAGGCTCATTTCAGTGCCTCTGTAACGAACAGCCAGGTGCACTCTTGTGCTGAGTAAGAAAAAATGAGCAGCAGAGAAGAGATTGTCTTTAGTGTAACCTGCTTCATTTACGATCACCCTAGCTTGCCAGGTTTTTTTCCACTCTGCCCTTGTCTCCTCTTCCAACTTTGAGCCTATTAACACCTCTAAGAGGAAGAAAAATGTCCAACTGTTCTCTCTTAAATTGGAACACACTTGATGAATACATTGTACATGCAATGTTAGACCATCTCCATGACCCTCTCAGAAAGAAAATGTGCCAAACTCTGCTTGTTTTAAAAATTATGTTCCTCTTCTAATTTTATTAACTACATGTTAGCTCCCAAAGGACTTAATGAAGACCAGGGTGTCAGGATTCCAGACAGTGGCAAACAACAATGGGGTACAGCAGCATTTAATCTGGAAAAGTGTGTAAGCTCCAGCCTTGTTTACATTCTAGTGTAGAGTTTTACAATTACAGCAAAGTAAAAATGCAGAGTGTCTTAGCAAAAAGGTGCTCCAGCTGCAGCCACTTTCCTGCACAGGATAAACTGCTGTAGCTAGAGGAGATCCTTACCACTACAATCACTTCCATTCTAGAGTCTTTCACAGCTATCATGAGGCAGGGCTGTTACTCTTTGCTCTGCACTGCTACCCAGTAAGTGGCTGGGAACATATGATGAGCACGGAGCAATTCCAAGGCAGGCAGAGGGAACCGGGAGAGCCAGGGAGGTGGAGGGGTGCCCAGCGCCATGGAGCTAGTCTGCAAAAGTCAGAGAGAGCAGAGCCCAGATCTCCCAAGCATCAGTTCAGAGGCATAGTTGGGAAACGCTTGCTCTCAGGACCAGATGGAGAGTCTGTGCTGCAGCACTAGGATTGCAAAGGGAAAGGATCGGAAAAACAAGAAAGAAGAAATTCATGCCTCAACACACATGGCCAGAGCATGCACAGAAGCCTGTGAGCAGTGGCAGCCTAGCACAAATGCTGCCCAAACCAGCACCATGCATGCCCCTGCTATACACAACTGTTCTACCCAAGCTGCATATTTCTGCTCCATTTCCTAAGTTTTAGCTTATGTCTGGCAGATAAAAGAGCATCCATCAATCAAGCTCAGCAAGGCTGTTATCTGCAAGAGCAATAAGTCTCTCTCCATACTCTCTCCTCCAGTTGCCTCCTCAGCCAAACCAACTAAGCCAAACCATCCTGGAGCTCTCAGGACAGGCCCATATGCCCAGCATCTGGAGAAGACATGCAGAGAGTACAGCCTGTGCCTTGCCAGGGCCTTGGTAACTGTTGGATGTTTTCTTCTCCAGCACAGTCTGATCTGGATCCTCACGCAGCCCATCAAAATGAGCAGACGGCAGCCACCTCCGGGCCCCTGCAGGAGCTCCCAGAAACCCTAGGACAACGTGACAAATGCTGTCTGGAAGAGCATGTCTTCCTACCCTTTCCACAGAAAGAATCCCCAAGTGATACATAACCTGAGATGACAGATAACATGGATTGTTGGAAAACTTTCCTGAAAGTTACACTACTAGGATCTTAATAATATTATCCATAGCATCTTGTGTAATATACTTAACTGCATCCAAGAAAAAAAAGGAATACTTAGCAGATCTTGCTACTAAAATATGCCAGAAAAATCATTAAGAGCGATAAATTATGACGAGAGATAATTTTAAAAATGAAGACCTGAAAATGTCTGCTATTTCATGTTATGTTTGAAAAAGTAGCAGAAAATTGAAAATAAATTGCTCATAAACTGAAGCCACAGAAATTAAAGGTTACATGGAGATTAAATAATAAAAGTATATAGGGGAAAAGCTATTTCTGCACACAACAGTTTTAGAAGTCCCATCTCCTGTGAACGGGGCTAGCAAGAGGCTCAGGCCAAGCAAGCAACTGCCTATGGCAATTTTCAGACCTGCAAAATGACTGGTAGTGTTACCCATCCTTCTTTGCCTGTGCCAGCAATCCCAGAGCCAGGGAGGCAGACAATGGGCTGGGGATGGAGGGACAGCAGCCCCCCAGCCACTGTGACTGCCCCACAGCTCCCTGCCAGCCCATGGCAGTGAGACCAGGGAGCCCCACGGCAGGCTCCATCTCTGCCCTGGCTGTGCTCACCTTCCCCTGACTCCTTCTCCAGGAGCTGCTCATCCCGGCCCCATGCCAGCTCCTGGCCCTCACCCTTTACATGGAAACATTTAATGTTGCCTGAGCAGCTGAGGAGTTTGAGCAATTAACCATCACTATTTCAGAAATAACATTTGTGGTGTTGGGAAGCCAAAATAAACCATACCTTCCAAACTGATTTACTGTCTTTCATATTTTCTGAGGGAAAAAAAGCAAAGCTATGCCAATACTACATTACTCAGCACTAAAACTGCTAGTCTGGTCACCACGGGACTTGTGCTCTTCCCATGCATTTTCTACCTTCTAACTTTGACCTGGACAGACTCTTTAATCTCTACATCTCAACAAACTCACCTTTAAAACAGAAATTGAACTATACACACAAAGGGCTTTGCGTTGTGGAGATGAAGGCAAGGATTAAGTCAGTAACTAACATTAATTTTACAGTTCAAAATGGAGGCGGTACCAACTCAGACAGCCTTACACAGGTGACTATGAATAAATACGCATTAAGACTCACTGTAAGAGGTGGTTCAGACTTGAGTTGGAGAGAAACTAACAGTAAGAAAATCAGCATTAAATGGATTAGGAGAAGTTTGGAGGAGAGGTTTGAAAAAGAAGTGTGATTGGCATGCAGAAGGTGGGCAGATTTTCCAGACACAGAAAGCAGCATGAGAAAGACTTCCAGTGCCAAAGGAAACATGATAAACGGCCTACCAAGCAAAGGAAAGTAAAAATGGGATCTATGTTTCCAGCAAGATAGATGTCACTGTTGCTCCCACAAAATATGTGCAAGTATTTTGCAACATCTGTTCTCAAAATGTCACATTTCAGCAAGAATGGGCACTGCCCGCATGTGAAAGAACCTAATGTGCGCGTATTTGTATTTTGCATGGGCTCATCGTGTTGGTGCAACTAGAAGCTGATGTTTGAAAATTTGGCCCCGAATAGCTTCACTGGAAGCAGAACGCAGACAGATTTTCATGAATCTCAATGTGTTTTATTTTTATGGCACTATCTTTGTTGAATCCAGCAGAAATACCATTACCATGATAAGCTCTGTTGTGTCATGTGCCCAACCAATCCACATAAAAAGAAGGGAACCTTAATTTTACATTGGAATTAATTTCTATATTAGCAGACTGTAGGTCCCACAGTACCCTTAGAGTTGAATATCAATATTCTAACCAAACATGGTAGCAGGACTGCCACTTGTTGAAGCTGCCATCACATCAAATGGGAGCGCTGGCTGGTCAGAAGGCTGGGACAAGAAACCAGATGGGGAAAAGAAAAGGATCAGGTAAACAAAAGCTCGTGGATCATAGCTATAGAGAAGCCTGAACAGTATCTGAAAAAAATGGACTGAACTTTTTTGGGCAGAGCAAGAGGTCGCTAATTTCATGAACGCCTATCACACTCTTTCCACAAGGTTTCTGCCTCAGCTGGTTTGGAGACACTGAGCATGAACCAAGTTGGAGCAGCAAAGGCAACTGCTCCTTGTAGTGCTCCTGTCTTGTCTGTTGCAAAAGAGGGGACCAAGGCTGCAGATTGCATTAGGAGAAAGGAGTTCAGCCAAATGTTGACCTAAGGAGCTACATCTGCCTGCTGTGGGACTAGGTGGGTCTCTTAGACCAAGCAGCTTTTAGGACTTTACCAATGCAGAACTCGGAGTACATCCTCTGAACTTGGCAGAACCATTTGATGAGCAGTGGCAGCTGAAATGGAAGTCAGTGGGCTGTATAAGACATAGGAGTAAGGTGATAAACAGAACATAGTCTGGGTTAAAAAAAAATAGTGGGTGTCTTAAGCCTGCATTCGCTTTGACCTTGATCCTGCACTCTTTGCTGTTGCTCCCACCCATAATATGAAAGTGATGTTCTTTCATCTCATGGCTTTACTATGAAAATAAACCCATTAATATTTTTAAAGCATTCAGGATACTGTCATGCTGACTGATAGCAAAAATCCTCTGAGGAAATTAATAACTCTGTCTTCAGTGCAGTATCTGAATAGGATGTTGGAATTAAGAGATCAGCTCCTCCCTCCCCTGTTAGAAAATGATGAAATAAAACTAGTCAATAGCTGCTTAGTGAATGAGGACTGTCAACCCCATGGACTGGATGAGGCACCGTCCTGTGAAGCTCATTTGTAATTGTGTCCTTAAGGCCTGTACCATAATGCACCTCTGCAAGGCAGCCAAGCTAAAGTCACACCAGCAGCTCGGCTCTGGCTGCGGTTCTAGCAGGGGCTGGCAGGGAGGGGTGAAGGTCCTCGTGCACAGCACTGGATGACCAACTGTGAAAAAAACATTCCCATCTTCAACACGGCAGGATTTCATTCTCTAGGTTGACTTCCACTGTAAAGTGTATCATCCTTATGCATTTAGAGCCTACGTAAGGCAAAGGGGCCAGCACTGAGGGAAGGAGATGGTGGAAGGGGTAGGAAACTGCACTCCATGGGAAACAAGGTATGCAATTCAATCACGCCTGAAATAAAACTTCTCTTAAAAGCCTAAAAGTGAGACCCTCCTGTACAGCTTCTAAAAATTACTTCCAGTAAGGTCTCAGCCACAAAACTCTACCAGCTGATGCTAAAACCCTGTACAGGAAGGCTACTAGCAGAGCTTGTCCAGGCAGGCATGGAAATCCAGGTGAGAGCTAACAATCTGGCAGAGGATGTCATGAAACCAAATTCTTGCCTGGCATTCCTGGGATCCTCGAGCTCCTCTCCAACACGATATGGCTTTCCTCAGTCTCATCCTGCAGGCAGAAGCACACGGAGCCCTACCTTGCACTTCGGGTGGGATGCCCAGCCAATGCTCTCCACAAAAGAAGTCAAACACCAGAAATTAGCACCCATCGTAAATAAACCACCATGAGCTGAACCAAAAGAAGCCACGACCCCAAGCCCAAAGGCAGAAAGCCATTGTTGTTTCAAGGGCAGGGTTTGTTCCCTATTGTGAGCATGGTAAATTTTTATATACAGATCTCTCTTTCAAAAATGCCAGCCCTTTCCTAGGCCTGCACTTTGAGGTGATTGTTGCTATTTGTGAATGACTTGGGAATTAATTAATGTAAAGCCAACTGGCTTATAAATGGTTGGCATTGTGAACAGCCCCAGAATCATGGGGAGAGCAGTTTATGTGGTCAGAGCCACATTCAGTGCTGTATGTCAAAGGAGAAGATTTATTATCACAGTAGGTCCATTTTCCAAAAGTTTGCAAGGGCTGTTTCATAATGAAGGGGCACTGTTCACAGCACAGTCAGCACCTATTTTTTTTTCTGAGATGTATTATAAATCCCAACTAGAAAAAGAAGGTGGGGGAGGGACCTAGGGAACGAAGTCTCAGCATAGGAACAGTATAAATAATATATTTATTATGGAAAAAAAGAAAGAGAGGAAAGAAAAACAGAAACAAGATTTCCTTAAAAAATAAAATAGAATACAAAGTAGTAAACTTATTTCTATCCTGATGGCAAGAGTTGAACTCCCACGTTACAGCTAATTAAATTAAATGAGCCTACCAAGCTGGTTTATAACCTATAAATATTTTTGGTTGCTTGCCTCCTTCAGAAACCATCTTTGATTTAAAAATATCACAGAATAAAAACAAATAGCTCACAATATGGTTTAGGCACTTAATAATTAGAAGAGGGAGGAAGGAAAAATGTGTGTACTTTCATATAAAAATAGTCAGCTGGGTATTTTTAACTGAAAAACAACCCTGAATAGACCAAGGTAAAATAGACAGTGGCAGTGGCCACCTAAAGCCTCCCCACTGATCTCCAAGCGAGGGAGTCAGGTTGTGACTCAGGCCATGTCCTTGTTGGTAGCCAAGTGGTTGGGCAGGAGCCACAGTGGCTGTGGCTGGGCACAGGACTGAAAGGTGTTTGCTCTTGTGGCAGGGGACATCAACAGGGCAAGCTGCACTCTGTGAGAAGCCATTTGGCCCCATCTGTACATGTGACAGTGCTAATTAAAGGCCCTGTGGGTGCTGATGAAGCAGGCATGGTAGCAGGACATTGCTTTCTATGCCCATCTCTGCCACTGATGGCTACTGAGCCTTAGGCACATTTCCCAGCCTCTGTGTCCCGGGCAACCTTCTTCCTTCATCCTTTCCCCTTCTCCAGCCCAGTCCCGTATTTCTCTTGCAGTCCACTTCCTGCAGTAATTTCACTACTTGTCCTTGGGGCCAGGGACAGCACAAGGAGCCTCTGGAGCTGTGATCAGCCTTACCATGGCTTCTCTCCCTCCTGGTGTGGAGGGGAATGGAGTTGCTGGGCTTGGCTCGAGCTGACTCACAAAGAGCTCTCCTGCAGGCAAAAAACCCACTGAAGAAAACACAGCTGGTACCCACATTACCCAGTCAGCACAACCCTCTCTCCCACCAGAGTCTCGCATCCTCCCTGCAACTAGGATGCTCTAAGGCTCCTGGACTTTTGTCACTGGGTTTTACCCTGAGATTACAGTCTTGCAATCATACATGGATCAAACAGCTCTTAATAACTGTGTACACACAATGATATTTATAAGAAGTGCCCTCTGATATGCCTGATAAACATTACACCAAGTATTTAATTCTGCCAGCTAAACTGCCTGTGTGTTATGATCTTCCCCAGAAAGCTTTGCTACTGTTGTGTTTTCCTGAAAAGAGAATAAGAAACTATGATGATAGCGATAAAAATTATGATGCTGCAAGTTCTCTTGCCTCTTACAATGAAATTCCTAAAGCTGTTTAATAATCATTCTGTATTTCCACATAGCAGGAAAGAAAATGAGAGGTAAAGTGAAAGAAGCCAAAGAAGTCCCATGAGGAAAACTTGAAAATTCATGCTTTTACCAAACCACAAGTGAGGAACCAGATAGCGTAATGTATATAAATGAGAGAAGCAGCTCTATTTCATGCTAGTTAGGCCATCAGATGTAGAGACCATCATTGCCAAGAACTCCCATGTAGTTAGTTTTAAAAAGAAATCTCATATACGATAAAGTAATTTTCTGAAAATGTGTTTTTTGAATCACTTGACTAGTGGGTTTCCACAGGAGCCATCCTGTTCTCAGAGCAGTCTGAGAGTTGTGTTAAGATCCTGACACTATTCACAAGAGCTAGCAAATTCAGAAATTAAAGATACTGCTTGTTCCCTAGGTCACACCATATGCTCAGACTTTGTTACATTCAAATAGCATCTCTTTCTTTAAAGGAAAACTCTGACAAAAGCTTTCCACCCCTCTCTGATAATGATAAGAATATAGAAGGGGAAAGGAATAAACACTGTAGAACTGAGCAGCACAAACGGCTTATCTCCTTCTTCAGACACTTTGAATTTTGTGGGATTTCCCTCGCATTTATAAGAGGATTAAATGCAGCACTTAAAAAAAAAAGTCCTTGCCATACTGTATTTGTTTGCTTTGAGCTTCATGATCAGCAAGAAAACCACACGTACCATGTCGATTATTTTTGCCAACAAAACCACAACCCTCTCGTCTTGAGAACCAGAGCCATAAAGAGGTTTTCCCAGGCTCCTTCAGCCCTCTCCTCCATCACCCCTGCAGGCAGTCCCCCAGCAGCTGCCCCGTCTGCTCCCAGCAGTGGGGTCTCTCCTCCCTACCCTTTGTGCCCCATACTGCTGTGGTGGAAGGACCAGCACCTGGGACACATGGAGCTGCAGAAACCGGCTCCTGTCAGGAACCGAAACCTTGTCATGGCAGTGTCTGAGTGCTTCCCCATCTCTGCTGGAGACCTGTGTCAGCACAGGTACAAGGATACAGCTTGCAAATGGTCATACAGAAGCTATGGTGTCACAGGGAATTTAAAGTAGGCCTTTGAATCCTGAAATGGCATCCTAGTCCCTGGGTGACCCTTCCCCATAAGTGCAAAAGAGGAGGAAAGGGGAAGCACAGTGACAGCCTTCAAACACCAGTGCCTCTCTGCTGCAAAGTCACCTCATGCTAGACAGAGGAGCAGAAACTGTAGCTTTAGTCTGCTGCTAAGGAGAAAGTCCAATGCATTGCTCTTATTAAAAAAAAAAAAAAGAAAACAAGAAAGAGGTTTAACTGGAGTATTATCAGAGATTTGGAAGTATTAAGAGCCTGTTCAGCTGTGCCCTTGCTAACAGGTGTCCCCAGCAGTGAAATGCAATTAATATGAAGAGGATTTCTGGGAACATGGGGATGGATAGGTCAGCCAAATAATCACAGAACCATAGAAAGATAGAATGTGCTGAGTTGAAAGGGATCCATCAGGATCATCAAGTCCAACTCCTGTCCCTGTGCAGGACACCCGAAGAATCACACCATGTGCTTAAGAACATCATCCAAATGCTTCTTGAACTCAGGCAGGCTTGGTGCTGTGACCACTGCCCTGGGGAGCCTGTGCCAGTGCTCTATCACCCTCTGGGTAAAAAACCCTTTCCTGACATCCAACTTAAACCTCCCCTGATTCAGGTTCCTGCTGTTACCCTGAGTTCTGTCATTGGTTACAGGAGTGAGGAGATCGGTACCTGCCCCTTCTCTTCCCCTTGTAAGGAAGCCATAGACTGCAATGAGGTCACCCCTCAGTCTCCTCTTCTCCAAGATGAACAATCCAAGTGACCTCAGTTGCTCCTCATAAGACATCCCCTCCAGATCCTTCACCTTTAAAACACCTTCACATTAAAACTAGTGGGTTATTTAGTGCTAGTAGCCCGAGACAATTCTGATAAAAAATACAAACATTCAGGTGACACTAGGCTTGCTGAAAGGTTTTGTAACAAAATTATTACTCTTTTCACACTATAGTGGTGCTAATGCTTCTGTAAAACTCCAACAAAAAGCCAGCAAAGCCAAAAATGCCCTGCACTGCTGCATTACACACTAAGAACCACTTTTCTCCTTCCTTATCCCTGCTCTCTGTCACCTTCCTGAGCACCCTGGTCTTTACCCACTCTCATTTTCTTTGATCTAGTTCTCAAGAGAAGAACATCTGATCCCAGTAATCTCAAAAGAGCAACAACAGTGGGAGGCCCATTAAATCTCAGTTTCAGCTTGTCCTGAGAAATTGAGAGGAGGGAGAGGACAAACAAGAGAATCCCAGACATGGTAGTTGCTGTAAATAAGAGAAAACAGAGGGCACATCAAAAAGGGAAGAGGTTGTTGAAGGATCAGTGGTCCCGAGCTAGAGATTTTTAAATGGGAATGAGAGAGAGAGATGCCCCAGCTGGTTTTCCACAAGAAGCAAATGTTTGCAGTGAAGGAAGGATGAAATAAAGTACTGGGAAAAGCCTGTGCTTATACAACATCAAAATTATAAGCATGAACGCAAAGAGACCTTTAAGGACCATCGTTACACACCCTGTGCGTTAACACTTACGTTGAACTAAAATAGGAATCAGAAACCTGAACCCTCTCATTTATATTTGGCTCATGGACTCAGAGACACACCTCCATACCCTGGGCTCAGATGCCTTTAATTCTGGACGCCCCACAGAAGCCACAGAGAAAACATGTTTCCTCTCTGTATTCAAATGCGGGCAGATACAAGGGAGTCCTTTTGGCAAATGAGTTTTATCTTACAAAGTTTTTTGGGAAATAACCTTGACGGGCTAACTGGTAGTGTGGGAGACAAAATACAGGATTCCTGGGTGTAGAAGGGAGGATGAAGTAAATTAATCCCTATATAATGCAGTATTCAATATGTCTATTTACTAGATCTCAGGTAAACAAGACACTGCTGTGAATTCAGTAAACTGTGCCCTTGAAGCAATAATTCAGAGAAAGGGTTTTGTAGATTAAGAGACCACACAAGTTACTTCTGCTCTTCAAAGTAAGTTTGGAGCTCAGATGACCTACGTATTTGTGGATGATCCTGGGAGGAACCTGACTCTGTGCACAGTCTTGGCATGAGCCTTAAAAGCTGCACGGCTAGGACCTCATCAGCACTTCCTCTCCTCCCCGGGCTGCCGAGGCAGCTGATGAGGCTCAGCAACTTCTAGTAATTAAAGAAACAGGTGGAATAACATCACACTATCACCTGGGATCTTAGCACGCTTCTTTTTCTGCTGCCCTCAAGCTCAGATGCTTTCCTTTTATTTCCCTCCTCTCCTCCCCCTCTGCATCCATCATGAAAAATTAATTTCCCTTTACTGGAGTTCACAGGCAGGAGGGGAAGTTAAAAATAAACCGCTTACACACATTCATTTGTACCAGGGAAAAAATCCAATCATTTCAGACCTTGCTGTATCTAAAATTATGTAATCGTGTCCACTAGTTGGGTGGAAACATTTTAGCTGGCAAACAGGGGTGTAGAGCAGACATACTGCTGGAAGCTTGAAATAGCAAGTGGCAGACACTCAAATAAAATAACCATAGTGAAATGTAGAAGATTAGAAAGGAAAAGGACACAAACCAGCTATGACTTGGCCTTGGTTTCCATTTACTCCAGTTGAAACAACTGAGATACTTATAGACCTAAACCTCATAATTTAGTCAAGAATTGCCTGTGACGAAAGCAGTTGGAGCGAAACATTTTTACACACATTTGTCTGCTCTAATTTTCCTTCACCTGTTGCCTTTCCAAATTTGATCTCCAGGCAAACAGCATCAAGGCAAGTGATTTAATAGACCAAGCTAAATAGAAGTGACTCTGGCAGCCAGCACAGAGAAATTATATCCATCTACCTCAGGTGAGGAGATCACTCCGTGCTGAAGAACAGCAAGGGACATGAGCCTTGGCTGAGGAGCTGTTGCTAGCACCTCCTGACTCTGCCACCTCAGCTGGAGACACCACAAAGATGACCCATCACTGGGTCTGCCCTGCTCTGCCTGCTGCTCCCTCCACCTCAGCCCACCTCCCAGATTTGGAGCCACTGGAAAGGGCTGCATTGCTTAAACGCAGCTTAGGACAGAGTGTCATGATCTGTCTACATCCACCTTGATGGAGTGCTGAAGAACAAGGTGGTCCTTCATTCTTCTTCCCCATCTGCTTCTCTCCCCCATCACCTCCTCCTCACCATGCTCCTTTAGCACCAGGGCTCGCCCAAAACTACAGAGGCTGTGCCAAGTAGCCCAGAGCACAGAAAACTGACCCTACAAGGAAGGGGTCAACACAGGGGTCAACATGGCCCCCTGAATAAAGGACATAGCAGGAAAGCTGCACAGCAATTGGGCCAGGAGGGGGCAGTCCCCCCTGAGAGCAGCCCACCTTTGGATGAAGACATCTGCAATGTAAATTGGACCCCTTGGCTTTCCACTGGAGGTGTCCTCTACTCACTGAGCAGCAATGACATTAGTAGTGCCAAGGGTAGGGGAGAAATGCCAACATGGTCTTTTCATCTTGAAGTGGCTTCAACTTCATCTTTTTTGTATGAATAGGCACTGAAACTGAGCAAGGGAACGGGCAAATCCTGACCTGGTAGCAAAGCCTACTCAGACCAGAAGGTGCTGGGCTCGCAGTTCCTGCCCAAGTGAGCTGACAGTATTACATGCACACACCATGCCATGGAGGCAAGGGCCATCCCCCATCACTCTCATAACCCCACCGCTTGTGTTTCCCTCCCAGCTCCTCCTTAGCATCCCCTACTCTCCAGCAAAACCCTCTCCACACATCCAAGGCATTTGGTATAACTAAAGCTGATCTTGCTGGCAAGCAAACAACTCCCCGGGAGAATCCCTTGGCCCCAGCAGCAGCACGTTTCTGTTTTGCTGAAAGGTACAAGCCGTGCTGTTTATCCCGTGCTTGTGTGGGAGCGTGTTTGCATTCTTAAGAGCAGTGGTGCAAGTCACTTTCCCGGGGTATTATCATAAAAAGCTAGGTTTCCCCCAATTGCTTTTCCGTGCTTCACAAGATTGCCACTTTGGGTTTTGTGCCGGGGCAGCGGGGGTGAGATTAGCTTCCCAAAGAGAATTAAATCCATAAAAGAGGTAGAGGAGGGCCTGCTGGTGCTATTCAAGGGCAGTGGGAAGATACACTCTTCTGCAGACGGAGCTTCAGAGCATGGCCCCCCTAACCTTTATTATTATTCTTTCACTGCCAGGGAATTTAATTGATCAAAGCAACACAATTCTTGGCACAAGTGCTTGAAGCTGCGAATCTGTTCAGACGCTGAGCTTACAGCCAGAAACGCCCTAAAGCCCCTAGCAGGTTTTGCACTCAGCTGCTACGGGGAGCATGTCCCAGCACTGCAGTAAAGAGGCGGCGATAGAAGGCACTGAGAAAGAGGGAGGGGAAAGGGCCGATTAGACAAGCTCATAAGGATTTGATCTCAAGTGGGCCTGTTTGCCTCAGAAAGTTTGGACAATTGGGATTATCTTAGCCCCACAAGGCGGGAAGCCCGAGATGGCGATGGAGCTCCGCTCTTTCCTCAAGGATGCTGAACCTCAGCAGCACCTCTGGCCCAGCAGCATCATTTTGTCATATTTGTTCTAGCACATGATGGAGCAAGTCCTCACTGAGGGTCTGAGGTCAGTGCCACAAAGGTGGAGAGGACAGCCACTTCAGCTCCTCACCTCTTTTGAAGATGCTTGCTCACACACCCGAAACAACAACCTCAAAACCAGAGGAAGAGGCATAGATCAAACAAATTGAGAAAAAATCCCATCCAAGGTGGGCACTGAGGATGCAGGTCTGTACAGAAGCGCTGCCAGGCAGGCAGGCAGCTCCCAGGCAGTGCAGTTGCTGCGAGGTTTTGGTGGGGAATGCTGGACACCAAGCAGCCCTTGTCACCAATGTGGGCAGATAGCAGCAGCAGCCACCAGTGGCTGGGGTGCTGTCACCAGCCCTTGCCTGTTTCTGTTGGTCCCCAGTGCCCACAACCCTGCCAGGACATCCTGACTGGGCCACTTTGATTGCCACTTGGCTGTTGCTGGTATCTATAAAAACCACCCAAATTACAGCTCCCCTTAAAACCCCAAGCTAGTTACTAAAACAGCCCGAGATCAAGAGCATGGCACAGTCCTAGAAGCAATTGGCAAAGGCAGGCTTTTAAAATTATCTAGCTAAATATGGATTTTGAAGAGGGAAACCAGAAGTTAAAAGAGTGTAAACTGTTGTCATAAATATTTGAGTGAGATACAGTCTGGAACAAGGGTCTTTTGGTCTGTTGGCTGTAAAGATGCCTTTTACACTTCCAAAACATCCTCTGTCACTCTCTTCCCCCACCCGTTCTTTGCTCTTGTGGCATTTTCCAGCCTGACTCTCTGCAGAGTGGATGGCATCTGAAAGGAAAGCTGCCTCTGTTTTATGCTCTTCCTAATTTGCAAAAAAACCAAATGTAAATCATACCTCACATTTGCAGTACTGCAAAAGAAAATGTTAGATTTAAGGCTCTGTTATGTACAACAGCAGAATCAAGAAGTATAGTCAGAGTGACTGGATACCAGACAAATGAATTCTTTTTTTTTTTTAGGTCTGCTTGGGGAAAAAGAAAGGCTTGAATATGAAATACCATTTCCCCTTGACTCACTTAGTATTGTTTTGCATTAAAAAGGAAAAAGTTGCATTGTACCAAGCGTGCAGCAAGCTGTGAGTAGAGTGCGTGCGTTAGAGCAACGTACTGAGCATTGCTGCTTATTTATTAAAATTTTGATATGAGGAGAAACTCGGTTTAGTTGATGTCAGCGAGCTTCCTAATGAGGCCTCTTTTTATTTTTTTATTTTTTTTTTATGAAAGGGCAGCTTTGTGCCTCCTCTAATCAGGTTGACAAAGGACATAAAAATGCAGACAGACGTAAATTTTACTGTAATTACCAATGAGAAACACCACGGACAAATGCAGGAAGTAGCTGCAGATCTACCCACAGACGTAATGGCTGAATATTGTGGGTTACTTGTTCTGCTCTGGAAAGGAAGGGCATTTCATAAACCGTAAACCACTTTGATCAAAATCTAAAACCAGCCCCAAATTTGCAGCTTTTTCCCCAGACTCAGACATATTCAGAAAGTACCTCTGACTAAGCATGATTTATTTTCCTGTTCACTAGTTCTGCAAACACTGACGTGTCCCAGTTTGTGAGCTTTCTGCTAGGCCCACGCAGGGGCTTTCTCCTGATCCGGCAGATAGATAAAACTGCCCTTCAGTTCCAAGCCCAGAGCACAGATTGCCAAGTCTACAAAGAGCCTTTGAGGTGGCAGCAGCAACATCAAAGGTAGGTGCAAGGGAAGGTATTGCTACCAGCCTAGGAGCTGCTATGCAAATTAAAAGATGCAATGTGAGGGTATGTTAATGCCTGCATTAAGCCTCTGAACATGCTCAGTGTGAACCGTTTCCAGAAGCCTAAGCAGATTCATTCTCAGCTGGAGGCTTGTATAATTACTGAAGGCACCGCGCCTCCTCTCCTGACCCAAGTGGCTAGGTACCAAACCATTTATAGCTTTATAGGTTAACACCAACCTCCAAAACCGTATTGGCAGCTTGTGCAGATCCTGGCACGTTAGTGTGATGTGTTCCCAGCATGAAACACTACTTACTAAGCAGGTCACTGCATTCTGCATTAGCTTCAGTTTCTGAGTGGGCTCAACGTATAGCCCCATGTAGAGTGTATTATAGCAACGACATGTCAAAGGGACAAAGGCATGGATAACTGAAGCAAAGTCCATTTGAAAAAGAAAATGTAACCCCGTTCTCACTGCAGATAAAGGCATTTTGAACAGGGCGCTGCCACTGTTCAGGCATCCTGGAGCATCCTTCAGTCTAACACACTGAAGCAGTTCACGTGTGTTAGAGGGAAAGGAAAGGTGGTTGCTCCTTCATGTAACAGAGCTCACATGGATTCAGCCCACTCCTCCCCTGGCCCCACCAGCAACACTCTCCATTTCACCTACATGAACGAGCAGCCCAGCTGTTTTCCAATTCCAGCCCCAAACTCAGCTAGCTCATGGGACACTGCTTCTTCACTGGAAGAGAGGGTTTGTAAGAGTAGAGAAGTGATTTAAGAAGCTACTGGCCCTTCTTTCAAGCAGAGCCTGCTGCTTGATAAGCAAGAATTTGTCTTGCATGGGCCTCCACAGTTGAGTGCAGAGTCAGTCCAGTTTTTGGTGAAGAAGATCTGACTTTGCACCACGACACATCAGAAAGCTCAATTAATTACTCAGCTAATTCTGTGCAGAAACTAGTGTGGGATGTGAACAATGCTAAACGCTTGCATTTGTGCAGAAGGACATTGGAAAATGGAAATGGTACCTACTGGCACAGAGCAGTATACCCAAGTTCCTTGGACCAGATAAAGTCATAAAGTAAAGGAATGATCTATTGTGTATGTAGTGCATTAGAGCTCCTAATTAACAGAGGAACTAATCAATTTATGGAACTCATGAATCAGTAAAGCTATTATTTATAATGATTATTGGCAAATTAACACATCACAGCGTTCTGACCCCGATTCATCTCCAGTGTACTCCTCCCCATACACAGCTGGTACAGGGCCCAGCACAACTCGCTGCATTCCCACTCCGCTCAGCCAGACTGGGCCCACTTAGCACCAGGGATACAAAACCACCGCACAGTCAGCCTCCAAGCTTTCCACTTTAGTAATCATATGTGTGTGTAGACTGTACGAAGATAGTAGAGAAAAAGAAAAAACTTAGATGTGTGGAAGATCACAAGCCTTGGCCTCTGGACATGAGTTTTACATCCGTTCAAGGGTTACATATAAGCAGACCCAGTGGCTGGGTTCAACCCATGAGAAAGAAAGAGGTCCCTTGCCAAATTCTGCTGCTGATCCAGTCAGCCACTTAATGCTTGCTCCCATTCTGAAGGTAACATAATCCAGCACATTAATTTGGACCCAGCTTTAGCCCAACAAGATCCTAGTGAGGAAGAGGATCTGTTTACACACTAAAACCCAAGGGCCAGGCTGCTGCACCGCAATAACACAGTCATCTTACAGGCTAAATAAACCAGAGTGGGACACATGCAAACACCTTCATGCAAGATTAAAAGCAAAAGAGGAAGAAAAAAAAATGGTATTATTCAAACTACACTCAGCCACAGAGCGCAGTAGGCCACAAGTATAGAATGATTCTTTATTAGCGATCCTGTGGCTTTAAACCAGAGGAGACATGGGCTTTGAAATCCTACAGACAGACGATCATTCCCTATTTAATTCTACTAGGCTTTTTCACAGAGGCTTTTTACAGTCTAAACTGACAATCTTCTCTCTATTCATTACCACATTCCTGGCCTAAAAACTGTATGACAAGGGAAAGGAAGTGGAAAATTAGGTTACAGTGCAAACAAACATACTGAAAACATTGCACACTTGAAAATAAATTAACTATACTTCGCAAAGGTTAACTTCATAGGTTTTATTATTAGAAAATATCAAAACACTGTTCATTTACTGCAGGGCTCTCCTGCCTGCTGCTTTGTTTCTGGGTCATGCAAGTGTCACGAAGGGTCAGCTCCACATTACTTACAAGCCACGCTTGCTTAACAAAGTAATCCACAATCTTTCCAACATTCATCCACTATTAAGCGCTCTCGCATAGGGTATCGTTGGCACCAACAAGGCACTCACAGGTTAACCAGCACAAGGAAGCTGAACCCTTGGCCCTTTGAACACACAAGTAAAGGGCAGGAGACTACAACCTGCCTTAAATCAACATTTCCCCACTGAAATCAGAGGAGGCATGCTGCTCTAGACCAGTGGAAAGTCCATCCTTGACATCAGTTATGTTGCTGTTTACTGAATTAAGGTTTAATCAGAGGTTATCACTGGCTTTGCTAATTCATTTTAGCTTATTTTTGTCCTCAAAACAACAAGCCCCACCAATATAAAGAACTGCCAATATTGCAGGATATTATCGCAGGTCTCTGTACACTTCTCTGATCTATAAAGATGACTGTTTTGGGTGTTGACTATGTCCAGATGCACCCTCCAGCTCCGTGATGATGCAACAGCACTATGCAGTCATAGCTCATCTCTCCCTTCCTCTGCTCCAGTTTTCATGGGAAGGGAGTACAAGCATCAGAGACACTTGCATGTTCCAGGCAGGTCCCCATTCAGGAAGGTCAGGAGATGACAAACACCACAACCCACCATGGCATGCCTCCACAGATCAGTTTGGAAATCTTCATATCTCCATTTCCTACACGTTAAATTTGGACAGACATGTTTGAGGCTATGCATGCCAAAGAACAAGAACTTGTTGTGGTGGGGGAAAAAAGCCTGCAGTAAGTTATCAGTCTGGTTTGAGGCAATGCATCAGACAAGATGTCGTAACTGGAAAAAAAACTCAGTGCTTAAAGCTACACAAGGTCCTAATGGGTTCCATCTTTGTGTGCAAGTTGTCAGTCCCCCATCCTGGTGCCATCACTTCATAGATCCCTCTTGCTGAAAGCTGCCCAGTCTCTTGACTAGTGCTACAAACACAAGTCTTAATTGTCACCATCTTAAATGGACTCTACAGAGTAAACCGCAGAAGCCCAGCTGCAATATTTACTTTGCTACAATGGAAGTCCCCCCCAGGGAAAAAAATGTGGGGATGGGGAAGGGACTCTTTCTTTCTTCTAAGCACGCAGAGTTATTACATGCCTAATGGTGAATTTATGATATCTTACCTTGTGCACATTGAATACTCTATGTGGGTCACCAGATTTGATATGACACTAAAAAAAAAAGAGTGCCTCACTCTTAGGCAAAGCTGAAAAACTGAATGGTCAAGTTTTTGTTCTGTCAAGCACCAACATTTCATCACCTTGAGGGCATTATTAAACTTGCCAACCCTTTTGCTCCTCTTATTAGTAAGACATTTCCTGGAGAACAGGAAAGGAGGAGGGGAAAAGGCATTGAAACATACACTCTGAAGACTTGAAGACATTTGTCCATTTTATGGCTCTTATTTGTTCTTGCTCTCTCTGTTTTTCCCATTGTGCTTCTCCCCCATTTGGATCGTGTTGACATCACTCCTTTGTTATATTCATAAATTAGCTGCAATGAAGTCCTTTGAGCTACATGAGCATGCCTTACTTTTTCAGTTTTCCTTTCTCTAAACTGTCCCTATTCACTTTCCCTCACACTAGAGCCCACCTTCCCCCTCTTCTGATCTGTTTTTCATTTGCACCCTTTCACCTTTGGTTACCCAGTGGCCAATAGCCAGTGTACTTTACAAAATAAATTACAACTGACTCTCATTGAGAAAGTGATAGACATCCACGTGGATAAAGCTGAGCACCTAGGAACCATCTGAATTTTCAGTACCCCCAAAGTACAAGGACAAAGGGAATCAAAAGGAGATAGCATGAAAAACCCCAGAAAGGGCACTTGTAATTTCTGGCACGTGCAAACAAGTCTAAGGGACGTTCATAGCCATAAAACCACTGGACTGCAGATCATGTAGCCATACTACAGCAGACTGTCTGGCCACCTGACCGTCACTTGACTAGATTGGAAGCTGGTTTTATGTAGCGTCTTTCGTAATCACGGTATTTCACAGCACTTTACAGAATAATGAGCTAGCATACTACAGCTATTATGCACTTAGCAATAGCGCACAGACAACCTTGCACGTCTAGAATCAATTTTATTGAGAAGCTGATAGGCAGGGCAGACAGGTTATTCTCTGCCTTTTTGTTTTGAGAAGTGTCATGGATCTCTAGATTGCCTTTTGCAAGGCAATATAAAAGCTGGACTCTGTCTTCAAAGAAAAAAAAGAAAAGGTGCTTTTTTACTGAGTGATAGCTTGTTTAAAGTGAGTGACAAGGACTCTATATCCCAAGAATTGCCTCCTATTCCCTATTAGGATTATGCAAATATTTTCATGACTAGCTACTATGTCAAATAACATGATTTTAATCATCCTGGATCTACCTGAGAATTTGTCTCAAAATATACACAGAGTGGAATGACTCAGAATCTTATTTTTTACCAAAGTTCTTCAGTGTGTTTTTTCTTGCTTAAATGAAAGGCGAGACCATCACTAGTAACACATTACTTTTGAGTTTTCATTATTATTTTTCCTAATTCAGAATTTTTCTTATCACTCTGTTGCACAGTGGCCTTGTAATTCTCCTCAATGTTTCCCAGGAAAGCCACAAATAACCTGCAAGACTCCAGCAACATTTTAGTAGTGATTATTGGGAGGGGACCACAACTGTTAATGGTAGATATCCTTTAATTTAGAAACAATAGGCACAAGAAAGGCAACACAGCCCTGCAAAATTAACTTTGAGGGACTTACTCCCCGTGCCTGCCCCCCTTCCTCTTTCACTTTGTCTAGCTCATCCTTTTAAACTACTGCTCAGCGGAGCAGTTGTCCTCCCTCTGCATAGAGGACCTAGCACATGGTGGCCCTCCTACAGAACATCAGGAGACTTTTGTGTGATACAGTTATGAAGCTATACTGATGGTGTGACAATTTCCCAGCCATGCTGATAGCCCACTTTTAAATGATGCATAATTCTTCCTATCCACCTTGGATTTCATGTAAGAAAGGCAATTCTCCAGCCTATATGGTTACAGTGAAACTTTCAAAACAAATACAATGCAGGAAGGTGTTGTGACAAGTTACCTGCAAACCTGGAAGATAATAGCTCTCAGAGGTCAAACTACTTCACTTACCCAAAAGAAGTGTTAACCCTTACATCTGATAAGAATATCAATGTCACTATTCAATATGTGACACATTTTCTTTGCAGAAATACAAAGACAATCCGTTTATCCATTAGTGCAGGGTGTCACATCAATTACTGGGATAGATGCATCAGGGAAACTCAATTGCTTTCATAGATTTTTCTCAAAGTTAAAGTTGCATTTGCTCCAACCCCAAAGGAAGAATGAGCATCCCTTCTCCATTATTGAAAACCTCCACTACTGCACAAATAAGAAACCCCAGACAACTTTCACAATTTCATGGGTGCAAAATTCCTCAGCGGTGTCCTGTCAGCATCTCTGTTCCCCCGCAACTACAGGGCAACCTCTTGCTTTCAGTTCATAGATCCATGGTGCAATTGAAAAATGAAGACTAGAGCACCAAGCATTAGTGATGCTTAGCCCTTTACATTACGTTTCCACGCATGCATCAGGCATTATCATCACCTTTTTAGACACAGGAAAGCTGTTACAGCTATGGACGCCTTTGTGCAGCAGAAGAGCAGAGCTGGTTACCTATCAGACAAGATTTGTAAACAGGGTATAGATATCATATGGAAGGAGCAGAGGAGTGACACCAAAGTACACACTAATGTGACATTTTCAACGTTCCTTCACCCCCCCAGCCAGAATTCATATGCAGTAAAGCATGCCATGCATTTCTTTTGATGGATGATTGGCTGGGCAGTGTTGAGTTCAAAAATCTGTGGTTCCCAGTATGTTCTTCAGGGAGCTGCAACCCTTGATGCCTAGTTTCATCACTGCAGGTGTGAACTCCTTCCCCCACCCAGTGTGGGCAGAGATTTTCACCCAGGTGACAAGGCAGCACCCTCAAAAGCCGTGCTTTTCCCACAGGTCTACAGTGATTGCAGAAGCTGATCTCTGGACAAGTCAGGTAGCTTCACTGTTCTCACACAGTACTAGTTGGAGCAAGAGGTGAATACAGAGGACAGTTTCCAATCTTGTTAGCCCAGCTTTATGGTTTGGGAGTCACACTGGAACCCCCAAGTCCTTACACCTCTTTTACAGTGTCCTGGATCCATTTAAACCCATTATTTATTAGCTTCTGAAATCACAGTTGACAGAATACCACAAGCAAGCCTAACACCAGCTTTCCCAGGACTGGCAGATGTCAGAAACACTCCAAATCTGGTGAGAAACTTCCATCTCATGAGTTTTCTTCAAACCACAGAGCTCTACATAACTCATTCAACTTCAAGCACAACTGAGCTTTCAGGTCCTGACCTTATCTGGAAAAAGGTACCATAAAGGCAAATGTGAGATGTAGTGTTTGAGAAGCAGCCAAAACTTTTTTTAGACTACGGAAACAGCTCGTTCACTCTGAGTTTGCAGCCCAGGTCTGTGCTTTACACCATTTAAAGCAGTTCACTAAATAAAAGGACTCCTATTCTACAGAAATGCTTCAAAACAACAAAAGGCAGACTGGACTTGTTGATCTTTTCCATCCAATGTCCTTGTAGGAGAACCACCCTCTGAAGAGTCTATCCATATTTCAAAGGACAAGTTGTGATTCCTGAGCTGATTTCAGTCTGTATCATTTCAGTCCCAACCGTGTTGGCACCGTTAATGAAAACACACCCAACAGCAAAGCAGCTCTGTTGCTAACATTTCACTGTTTCTATGCAAAGTATGCACATGCACATTAGTCACACTGCTATACTGTAACCTAGACACTTGCATGGTTTACCAGTATCAGGCGCCTTTCTTTATACTTTGGAGGTTAGTAAAGTGATCCAAAAGATGCAGTTTCAGTTCTCTTGTGAGCTCCTGTGCTTGAGGAACAGCTCCTGCTGGATTCTCCAGCCCACCCCACCCCACACACCCCCAGTCTTCTTTTTGATGATGAAGTGGGGGAAAACACATCTGAGAAACTGGAATGATATCGTGCCTCTCATCCCACAGTCCAGTGATTCAAGCAATCTCCCAGGAGGCAGAAAACCCACCTTCAGTTCCCTCCTCTGCCTCAGAGCCTGAACCCACATCCCCACCTTAGATGACCCCCATCCCAATACCCAATAAGATGGTGGCTATTCAAAGGATTCAGATTTGACAGGAATCATCCAAAATAGTCACCCTGCTTCAGCAGGGCAGCTAAACAGTGGACAAGGTTTTGCAGAGCCATGTTACTTGTATCTCACCTTGTCAAACACATTTTCTTAACTCTAAACTTAATTTTACCACTCATTTATTAATTACTGACTTCCTAATCAAGCGCTAGCAAACAAGGCACTAAATAAACCAAGCAGCAGTACCGAGGCATTTGATAAACTAGAAATAACACATCAAAGGCCACAGTCTCATGGTAATACAAGTTCTAGTTAGAGGCCTCCCCACACATACACGCCTTGATCTGTTAAGGTTATTAAAATGGCAAGCACAGCTGTATTTTTAATAAAATAATTAGCTCCTCCAGTCTGTTTTGAGTGATGTTCCTCATTTTAGATTCAATTTAAGCTCCATCCCATCCAAAGCAGCGTATGATTGCAAATTATCTATATCACAAATGAAAGTTACAGTGGTATTTAAAAACTAATTATTAACTCAACATTGTAATGGCTTGAGCCTGTAAGGCGCAGAGTCCTTGAAGGCCATTGTGATTCACAGGCACCAAGGTGTCATATACCCTCCTACACAAAGCTGTGAGCTACAACATTCGTCCCATTGCAGAAGTGTCCTCGGAAAGCCCGTGTCTGAAAGCATTCGATGCTTCTGTAGACAGCAGGCAGCCTCAGCCTAGCACCAGTTTGTGAACTTCTCTACAGCAGGGTTAGTTTAAGTAATAATAATATTTATGTTCTAAAGAACACTGTTTAAATACACCTCCCACACAATGAGATTTCCTATTTTTAGAAGGAAGATGCCTGCACGTCAGAAAAAAGGAGTAGCAAAGATCAGAGCAGGGAGTTGGAAGTCAAATCTCCATTTTCATGACTTTGCTGGGGCTGCAGAAGAGGGTGTTCATTTGTTTATTTTTTTTTAGTCACCTCCAGTTGTTATGCATCTTTCACACAGAAGCCAGCAGAAATACTGAAATCCCAAGCAAACTTTGTGAGGTCTCTCACTACTGCTGGGTATGGACTAAATGCCCTAAAAGCTGCGGTACTAAAAGTTAGCCCATCTGCAATATGCACATAACTCTTTGCCTGACAGAAAGGGATGAAATCCTGTTAGGGAGTTCCTGATGAGCAGTGCTACATGCTGCTCCACCAGCATCGAGCGTGGTTCTACCCTGGGCTCACTGCCCAGCCCTGCTACCCTGGGGCATCACAACTTGGAGGCAGCCCCTGGGCTCCTCTGGCTCCACCATCCCACCCTCAGTGCAGGCACGCTGCATTCCCCCAGGTCAGTATGGAAGCAATGGCTTTGCACAGCAATGAGAGACTGTGAGGGAAGAGCACAGCTGTGAGCTTTTCATGCAGCAGAGCTTGTGGTGCTGCCCTTCAGAAACACGGGCTAGAGGCACCTTCCCTTGGGTAACCACGCCATGCCAGCCCCCACCCTCCCTGTAATGGGAAATGCTATTTCTCACTGGGAGCGCTGTGCTTGCTTCAGGGCTGCATCCCAACCTACAGGGACTGGGCTTCATTCTGGGAGAAAGAAAAAGAGCACTTTGGAAATCTTACTAAACCCATTTTCTGAATCTGGGACAAGCCACTAATTATTTTATGATAATAATAACTGAGAGTCAAAGATGACCAAGCAGGCTGCTGGCATTAGAGGGGTTTATCACAGCAGTGAAACGGAGGGGTATTTAAGATGTACTCGCAGTATGATGTTATTTGCTGCTGTTCCCCTGGACAGAGTTTCTTCCTGGCTTGTAGGGCACTGACCTTCCCTCACTCCTTGCGAGGATATGTGGCCACCACTCTCATGTCTGTAATAAAACCCCACATCCAGGGCCTTAAACAAAAATAAAGCTTTCACCATGAGCAGAACTAGTAATTGGTGCTGTCTGAGCATGTTTCACAACTGGCAGCATTTGCACTTGGGCAATTTTATTCTCCGAGTCCAGAAGTAAGTAATATTTTGCCCTGGATAATATATTGAGAAAGGTAAGGCAATTAGAAAAATTACTAAAACAGAAGAGGTGATAAATAATGACATCAACATGAAGGCACAAATTCCCCACAGACAGGACATAACTAAAGAAAGGCAAATAGGCTTTGCAATGGATGGAAGCAATGAAAGAGATAAAGGCCCAAGAAAAGTTAAATGTGCTCTTACTTAATCAGAACTGGACTTTCAGAATTTATTGAGGTACTGTTTATATACACATTCTCCTCTAAATTCACCTCAAAAGTGCTCTATACTGTAAGCAGCCTGTTAAAAGAAATAACAAAAAGAATATATGTATATTTCTCTGTATTTACTCTTTTCTGCCAGTATTTCACATAAACAGGCCAGAGGAATGGGGGGGGGAGGGCAGAGGGGAGAGCACACACAAATGCAAATAAAATGGTTGAACACTATGCAGTCTTCAAGGTTTTTGGCTTCAAGGCTTTTTGTAGCTGCCAAAAAAAAAAAGCAAAATGTTTTCACTTAAGTAATCAAACAGCACTCACATCCTATTTAAACTCCAGTGGCAGACTGACAGTAATGCTCTGTGCTAACACCAAAGAATAGAAGATACGCATAGACCTAAAAACCCACTGGTTAGTGTTTTCTCTTATCTGCTGATTTCTCACAGGATCCTGTGCACTGGTAGAGGTTATATTGCTTCTTCACACCCCAGCTGTGCCAAACCTTTACAGCTTCCTGCACCCATGAAAACATGCACTAGCATTCAACCACTTCCCTGTTAGTTATCCTGAGTGAGCCTGCACTGGATCCGATTTATTCCAGCCCCTTTTACACCACTTTCCCGCAGACAGGCTGCATGCAGACATGCTGAGAGCTCCCATTTTGATTTGCAAAACAGGTCCACAAAACAGCTTCTCTGTTTGTCAGCAGGCACCACGCATGTGGTGCAGTGGACTAGACCTGTCATGTAAGGGAAAATGCTGAAAAGATCAGATTTCCTACTATAATACAGCCCTGTCATATAAAACTACTGCGCTGATTATCCCAGAGGCTTGGGACCATGACACATGGGTTCTCCCCTGTGGATTACCACTTGCATCTTCTTTCCATATCTCAACAAATTTAAATTCTCAGGAATGAAAAACACTTAGGAATTCATCCCTCCTGAGTTCACGCACATTTTCAAAAATAAAAAGACAACCCTGGTGCACAGCTTCATCAGAAAATAAAACATGCTTTCCTTTTGAAGGATTCTGCAGAGAACACATTGCCATGTACATTGAGGTAGGCAGGAAACTGCTTCTGTGATGTGATACTTCAAAACAGAGAGATATATAATATTTTCTGAAGTCCTGTTTTTTTGTTTGTTGGTTTGGTTTTTTCTTTGCCACACCTCCCCCCCTCTCCCCCCTGCCCAAAAAGCTGCTGCTGTTCCGAGCTGTCAGCTTTGTTTCATTCATGGGTCCTGGCCCAACTCCAGAGGACAGGGCTCTGTGATAATGCTGGATACGTTTTTAGGAGACGTTTAAAAGCTCCATCAGGAACACAGTGGTCTGAAACTTTGCCAAAAATCTGACTGACTTTATAAGCTCTATTAGTGGTCAGCCTCACTAGCAGAGTTTGTCAGCGTTGCCAAACTGCTCTGGCTGCAGCTGATGCAGGCTAAGAGGTGTCCCCCCGCCAGCTCTCCCTTAGCCTGTCACCACCTTCCTGCCGAATTTACCACCCCCTTATATCTGACAGTGCAGCTTCACATGCAATCAACCTCTCGGCCAGCTGTGTTCATACAAGCTGGGTTGAAAAACACAATTATTAGAAATACCTCAGCAAATCAAGGTCACACGGCCAGGAGCAGGACAAGGGCAACTGCGAGCTGCGGTGAGCTGGGGAACCAGGCAAGGCTGGGGGACAGCAAAGAGTTCAGGGGTGGGTCCCATTTCAGGGAGACATGAAAGGAGAGGGTTCTCCTCTTGGAGGTTTCCAGTGGCTCCATCCAACAGAGCAAGTCCTCAACCACTGCAAAAGGCCATTGATCTGCTGTTTCAAACACAATGCCCAAAACTACACAGCCAAAAATCTTCATGCACAAAGACAAAACCTCTTGTTATCTCCAGGCAACTTCAGACACCAAGCTTGCATATGTTTCTATTAATAGCAGTAACAGATTATCTAAAAGGAATGAAAGGCAGCTAATATTAAACTAGGTGCATGGGTTAGTCTGCAGACAAAACACGTTGCCTGCTTTGTTGTAACTGTTCTAGCATAAACACTAGATATTTAAAGAACAAACCTTAACTAACAGTGCACTTGGGTGGGGTTTTCCTCCCTACCCCTCTCCAAACTTGTAGAGCTTTATCCATAAATTTCAATCCTGCTGTTTTCTAAGAAATATATTTTGGAGGTAGGAGGAGAGGAAGAGAGGACAAGGGCTGTATACCACCCCATCAGCACAATCCCGGGCAACATCTGTGCCCTGAGGCACACAGTGCAGTCCCCAGACCTGTATTTTGACTATAGGATACGCTAGAGTGGCCAAGGCTGTCCAAAGGCCTCCCAGGATATATATCTACCACTGACTGATCCCTTCCATTCCCCTCTCCCTGTAGAGATCCTTTTACAGAATTGGCTCTCAGTCTTTATTGTGACACTCTATTTTAATTAAAACATACAAAGCAGACAGATGATTCATAAGGAAACCTCCCCAACAATAACAAACGTCCAGCAGACATTGCTTGGACTGGCCATCTATCTCAACTATTCAACCCTTTTAAAAAAAAGCAAAAAAAAATAAAAAACACAGCTAGAGAGCTGAGCTGCAGGCAGCCCTCAAAGCACCTTTGTAATTCATCTCCTCCCACAGCCTACCACAAGACTACTGTGGGCTTGCTATGCTTAAACTAGTGCTTGGGCTCCTCTTTCTTTTTCTACACTTAGTGGAAGTTTCCCCTAGAACACCTCCCACTGCCTTCTTCACCAATGAAAAACTGGAACCAAATAAAAATCCAACAGTCTTTTGCCATCATGGCTACTGAGGTAACTCTGAATGAGGGATCTGGGTTCATGTGGGAAGACCCTTGCCTCCCAGAAGAGTGAGCGATGCCTGCCGTCATTGGAAAAAGCCAAGGATATTATACAGCAAATGAAGGTGATTATTGCATGGAGAAGCTCCTCCCTCACAAGACCCCCATGGGATCTCACCTTGCAGTGAGGCACAACCTGTTTTCATAGGACTTCATCTCACAGTAGAGCAGCAACAAGAGGTACCACTACGCCAAATGTCCCCCAAGGGTACAGCACCCTACTAGACAGCTCATCCCCTCTTCCATTTCCAGGATCAGCAAACTCCCCTGACAGCCTTCTGTCGTACAGGACAAGTCAGCTTTGAGAGGACCACCTCTCCCCAGCAGGCAGATCAGCTAGCTATTAGCTTTTCCACCTCTTCACCACCAGAACAAGGACAACACTTTCCTGGAACACAGGAGAAAGGAGGGAGACGTGATTTAAGGAGGTGAAACCATGGCAGTACTGAGCACTCTGGCTACCAGAAGACCCACAAATTTGTGATTCTAGTGGTAGTGATGGTGCCCACCGTTGGCATGGCATGTATCAGCACATCCAGCTGCATTGTAGACGCACTCAGAAACCAAACTGCCATGAGCTATGAACTGCTGCCCTCATCTCAAGATGATTCACTCAGATGCTAAAATTTTAAATGTCACTATTGTTAACTCACAGCTCAGCAAAACATGCAAGGAAGACTGGGAAGGGGTGGATTAGGAAAGGCTGCATGATTAACATGAGTCACAGCTCAGTTTGGCACCACCAGTGAATAGGCTGTGCACCCACCACTTATTCTTTGCCTTCAAGAAGCTGAACCCCAAGGCAGGCCATCTGAGCCCATCTACAAAGGGCCTAGGCTTCAAAGTGAAGCCAAACCAAAGGAGCCAAGCAGAGCTTATGGGTGTATTCCAAGCCCACAGAAGGAGAGCTCAAAGGGTCTGAAAATATTTGCGCAAGACAGTTTATCATAAGAGAAACACATGATTTTCCAGCTGTAGCCATCTTCATGGAGACTTAAGGAACTGTTGTTCACAAAGCCTACACTATCAAAGGCTGAATTTCTGCTCCCAAGTCAGATACTTGTTAAAGCTCTGTCTGTGCTGAGCAGACTTCTAACTGGAGCTTTCCTGGTGCAGCTACCAAAGCACATGCCCAACAGTCTTCCTTGATCCAGCTTCTTACACCAGAAATGAAGGTACAGGCTCCATAGCCACAATGCTGGATGCAAGCTGACTTTGCTAAGTTGACAGTGTGCCAAGCATCCATGGTTTTGCTGAGGAGCACACAACAAAATGCCTATTGCTTTCTGTTGAGTGCGGGTGGAAAAGCAGAGTGGAATCTCTACCAAATACAATGGAAACAGAGATTTTGTCCTAATGAACAAGGAAGTTATTGCTGCAGGCCAGAGAACAAAAATTCATACCAGCCAAGGGATGCAGGGCAGAGCAAAGTGCATGGTTTGGAGAATACGGACAGAAGAAAATAGTTTATGCTAATTGCAAGATGTGCCATAGAGAGGGGAGCACGTGGACAGGAAAGTCCTTTGTTCTTTTTCCATTCTAAGACTGCTGTGACCACAATAAAATTTTATTTAACACCATAGCCATATTACCAGAAGGACTGAGAACTTGCAAAACTTAGTAACAGCACAGCACTGTCATCCTTGCATTTTGAAAGAATCTTGCCATGACTATGGGGAGATTGCCAGTAAACAAATTGGATATGGTATCACTAGGCATGTCAAGCATGTAAGAAAATGGGACAGGAGACAAACAAATGCATTTACATGCATAACTCAAAGGAAAGGAGATTTACAACATCCTTACCATCTCTCCATTAGGTAAACGCTACAGCATTGTTGTTGGAAGTGTTGTGCTAATGAAGACATTGCATTTAAAGATCATGTTTTCACAAGTCCAGAGGCAAATCAGTCTCATGTCATTCCCAATGTTTTGTTATAATTTGATTTGTTTGCCTTTTATTCCAACTTCAGCTTCACAGCTAGAAGAGCTAGCCTACTCCCCCTACCCTGCCACCATGTATGACATTCCTGGAGAGCTACACAAGATGGGACTGAGCCTGCAGGTCCATGGAGACCTGAATCAGCCTGAGCCAAGCTTGCAGCATTCCAGTTCTCCTCCCATTTCTTCATTCAGCCTTTCTCCTTTACCAGTGCTGGGGCTTATCCAGTTATGTGGCAAACTGGCCACCACCAGCAGCAAATTCTGCTCCCTGAAACAGCTCACTCTGCAGCTACAGCAGCAGCTGTTTGGGTGTTAAGTTAGAAGCCAGCTGGTCAATACTTCAGCTGTGGTCCCAGAAAGAGGAGGTACTGCGGTAGAGTCAACAAGTCTCTGAGATCACTCTACAGCCTCCTTTACCTGATCATTGTAGAAAAATCTGAAGAGATGGCTGCTTTGCCCATTTGTTTTTACCCAAAAAGCACTCCATGATTTTCCTTAGAACCCCGTTCCCAGTGATTCCACATATTCCTTACAATTCACTTCACTGTCTCACTCTCAAAAAATACAAACATCCATCCTGCTGGGCTAGAGATCCCCAGACTTCTGCTAATCTACTTCAAAACTAGTATCCTGTACACTGGGCAGTGTCATCTGCCTGACTAACTTGGCCTAGATTAACTACTACTTACCTTTATCTTCAGTGATCACCGATGCCCACCAGTTCCAAGAAGACTTCACCTAGCCCACATTGTTGGGGTAATAGAGATAATGGGCAGACCTATTCTTCATTTTGAAGGATTTAAACCAAACCCTCTCATACATTATCATGATGCTGTTGATGCTCAGTATGGCTTTATTTGGTTGGGTTTTCTGTATATGTAACTCCAAAAAGATATCTCCCAATGAAAAATAAATCTTGTTTAATAAATAAATCAAAACATCCACTCAGAAACAGATTCCCCCAAAACCTTTCCCTGTGTCTGAAGAATGATATTGTGCTTTGCTTTTTGATATGCTGGGAAGAAAGAAAAGGGACCAAGAACATTTCAAACATGTTTCCTGCACAAAGTCATGTAAGCATTGTTGATATCTATTGCAGATGTGTGAGTTATGTTTGGATACAGGCTCCAGTGCCGCATAGCTTTCAGCCATACACAGATTGGCAATGCCAGAGTCAAAATAGCTCTTTTCAGTTTCCCACAGCACCGAAGTCATTCACCCTAGCACAGATGATCAGCATTTCCCCGATTCCCAAGCATCAAAGAGCCTCTCACAGAGCTGAACAATCCTTGTGACAAGACAGCTTGGGGAGAGAGGATTTCCCAAAATCCGACATGAATTCTGGGGGCTGCTCAGTCTCTGCGTGTACCTGTCATCAATTCCTTTTTCTCTCTGGGACAGCATAAACCACTGCTGTGCCAGAAAGTTGCTGTTATTGCTCTCTGCAAATGGCTGGCTTTTTTTCTGCTATGCAGAGCATCAACATGAGAGAGCCCTTGAGCAGGTGCGGACCAAAGTCTCTAGTAATGAAGTTAACACCAACCCCCAACATCTCTAAAGTAAATGCATACAATAAGGAGCTCCTATGCATTGGTAAGGGGGGGGGGAAGGCAGGAGGACATTTATTCCATGTTGTTAAGTCCTATAAAGGCATTGGTTAGGTTTATCAGCAATGGATGTATTTGTGGTTAGGATCACCAGGATAGGAGGATTTAAAGGGTCCCTTATTTCCAGTGTCCTTCCCCTTTTTATGGTCCCCTTTTTATGGTGCCCTTTTTTTTTCCCCAAGTAAATTAAAATTGTTGCTGCAGTATTGCTGACCTCTTTCACACAGGGCATCAAATCTCCAAAGAGTCCCTTAAAGCCCTGTCCCTTCCCAGTGCAGTATCCTATTAGTGCACTGACCCTTTGTGCATCCAGCAGAGCTGCTAACCAAAAAATGCCTTTGGAATCTGAAAGCTGCTGCACAAAGGCAGCCCTTGGGTTTGAATAGGGCAGAGTAGAGGGTTTATTCCTCCTTGGAGTGAGCTCTTCTCCGTGGCACAGGGGTTACGGCAGAGCAGGCGAGGAAACAGTTTGAGCCCTTCAGGAGATATAATTCTCCTATTAAAAAGGAAACAAATTGGGGTCTGTACCAAAGGTTTTCCAAAACAGAGAACTCACCAGCCAACTTTGGTTGTGTACGCAGCCTCAGACATAGTGCATTGGTAAGGTGTAGGTCATTGTGGGGGAAAAACTATGGGGAAAAAAATCTGGGTTTGATTCTGTATCAGAAAAACAGCAGTCCAGTTGTGTACCACAGAAGGGCATCCTATTCAGAATGTCATAAAAGGAGCACTTAAAAAACAAAGTGTCTTTCAGGTATTAGAGCTACAAAAGCTTTCTTGAAACATTCCTTAAACTTAAAAGATGGGAGCAGAGTGCCTAGCGGCTCCATCAAGCTAGCTTTTAAATAAGTTGGTGTGAGTTGGTTTAGAAAGCAGCTTCTTCTTCATGTCTCCAAAAGTTTTGAAAATGAGTGGGAGATATCTACATGTGGAGAAAAATACATGTCCTAGATTATCTGCGACAACCTCAAAATACAGTGACAGTTCTGATGAGCATAGCTGGTCTTCAGGAAGAAAAATCCAAGATGAAATGGTATCCCAGAGTAAAGAATTCTTTCTTACACTCCATCACAAGTCAAGGGTCTGGAGCTGACTTATTTCCAGTATCACAGCAGAAGACTGGTTAGACAGAGGTACTGAGCATGGCGTCCTCCCACAGCCCAAACGTTTGATTTCTCTCCCTTCGCCCACTCCCACCAATGAATTCTTTATGCAAGATATATTCTTTCGCTGTGAGAAATTTGCGGAAAAAACGTGAAAGACAGCTGAACTTCTAAAGATTACTATCCTATCACAAAGAGATCACAGGAACACAGCTCTGTTTAGCATTTCACTAGAAAGTTTCTGTATCTACAGTTTCATCTGCAATTATGCCTCCTCTTCGATCCCCATCGACCATGCTTTGTTCACAGGTCATTTAAGACTTCTAATTTCTCTTATCCTTCAATTAAGGTGCTTAAGATAGAACATAAAGACTTTAAAATTGGATGTCTACACCTATTACAATATTTTCCATGATCTGCCTTTCATGTTGTCATTACCCACTTCCTTCAACAGGTAAGTTTGGAAGCCCTGCCAAGTCTTCAGACAAATTAACAGAAGTCTTACAATGATACATTTGTCATTCTACTACTAGAGTGAAAACAGAAGTCTGGTTTTTTCCTTTCTCCACCTCAGCACTTATTATTTATGTATTTAACTAACCTACCCAGTTGACTGGCTGCACCTTCCTGCAGAAAACAGAGATTTTGGTGTCTGGTCCTTTCTCTTGATGCAGCCCAGAGGAGTCTTAGCTCACCCAAATCCCTGAATCATCTTGGCTGCAAGGGAAGCACAGGACAAATCCTGTGGAGCTAATACTGAAAACACAGCACTCAGGAGAGCACTTCAGAAACTGAGGCTTTGAATTTTCCGTAAAAGATTTTTAAAATATTGCAAAAAAATAAAATATGATCCTTTAATATTTAATCAACTTTGGTTACTGTACCTCATCTTCTAAATAAGAATTAAACATAAATATTTTGTGGATATTCTCAGCTATTATTTGCTTCCATAGCTGCAGAGAAAACTGAAACAAAGATACATACTGTGGCCTTTATGTGGTCTAAAAATATACTTCTTATTGGGAGGTTAACTCCTTTAAGTGGAGACAGGAAAGACATGAATAAAATAGAAATATTGAGGGTAATATAGCGAAAATAATTTACTCTCCCACACCTCCCCACACCCCATATTTCTTTTATCACCAAAGAGGGTAAACTTGGGAACAGACAGATGGGAAGCTAGATATGCCACTACTATGACAAGCTTAATATCTGCATAGGTCAACACATGAAAATCTTTTCATACTGATTGTTTCTCCTAGCAGCAGACCTTCTGCCTTTACAGGAAAGGCCTGCCTTTTCCACAGCTCTGTGCTCACATAAAACTTCTCTTACAAAGAAGGGCTGTGATCCTTCAGCTATTCTGGGGTGCTTGAGTCCTTAGAGAGAAGGGGTTTGTACAGTAAGAGGAAGCGACAGATTTTCAGTCTCCCTTTCTTTTTGATTTTTACTGCCTACATTAGTCAGCTGTGCTGATACTCTTGTGGCACGTAACATTCATATCACTAATAAAATAGTCTGCTAACATCCTTGGAGGCAGGAAAATAAACCCAAAGCATTGATGTCAAGCTTCAGCTGCAACAGGCACCCAACATCAACTGCACAAAATGAGAGATGAAAGCCAAGGCCTTCAGCAACATCCATCAGTGTCTCTAGCAGGGGGCTCCCACCCAGTTACATTTCTTACCCCAGAACCACAGGAGATCACACACCTCCCCTGCACTGGGTTCACGGCACTGGTTCAATTAAATCAGCAGCATTTCCATAGCTGACTGCTTACAGGCCACCAACGCTGGTCCACACCTCCCCTTCCAGCCTCCCCTACTGCAATCACAGCTTCAGCAAACACCACAATCTCACAGCCATGCTGAGGGACATAAAAAGCTGTGATCCCGCTTGGAACCAAAATCCAACTTGGAGCATGAACTACAGCTAACAAAATCAAGGTGTTTCGCCCAGGACTGATATGAATTGGAATATAGCACTTAGGAATAATTCTTTTCTCTCATCTGTTTTCTTACTAGGTACTTAGATAATTGATGACCTGAGCGAAGTAGAGAACAAATCCATCACAAATTCAACTGCTCCTGCACCCTCTTATCCAGCAATTTTCTTCCTGCAGTTCACCCTGTTTGCAGTTAGGTAGTTCCTTCATTGCTAGAAAACAGGTGTATAAATTTGTGTTATCTCAGGGTAAATAACACACTTGTGTTACCCTGATCTGAACATACAAAGCAGAAAGGCAAACTTAGGCCTTCGTCAACATCCACATGCCATTGACTCTAGCAGAGGGATCCCACGTGACTGCATGTGTTAACCCAGAACCACAGGACTCATTCTGCATGGTTCATTGAGGTCAGCTGCAGACAGGCAGCCCTGACCTCAGTGTAAAACTGGAGAGCTCTGTTGTCCCTGTGTCACAGGACATGTGTCATGTGTACCAGTCACCTGGGGGTTAAAAATATACATTCTGTGTGTCTTCATTAAAAGCAAGGAGCCTGCCTCAGAGCAGCTTCTCCTTTCTAGACTATGGCGAAATAGAGGAAGGAGAACAGCACAGGCAGAAGCCCTTGTAAGACTGACAGACAAGCACCTTGATGATCAATGCAACTGAAAAGGATGAGGCAGTTTTCATCACTATATTGCAAGCTGGCAGCTGCAATCAGAAGTATGCTGTTCAGTCCATCACTCTGCAAGAGGCCTCATCTTTGACCCTCTTCTTGGTAATTATCCCCTCATACAGCTCACATCAAATGAGACTTATTAGGTGCTCCAGCTGCACTCAGTCACCATCTTGGTGTACACATCTTATGACTCCTTCTGAGGACAAGCAGGCAGACGCCAAAAATAGCTTCCTCATCTTATTTACACAACAATCATGAACACTGTAATAAACAAATAAGCTCTGATGAAGCTGCTTTATAAGATTACTTCAGATTTAAATATTTTATTTTCCACCAAGAAGGATAAGCAGAAATGCTAGTACTATCTTTAAAACAACAACCAAAAAGAAAATCATAACTGTTCAATTGTTTATTTCTAATGTGTGTGTGAATATTGAAGATAATCAGAAGCATGGAAAAAGAATTATTTCCCAGCCTTTTTTTTCTTCAGTTCTTACTAAAAAGCCCCAATCAAACACATTCAGTTCTCGTCCTAGTTGGCAAAACCCATGCTTAAGTCCCATTGACCTTAATTAAACTTTGGCAAGCACTTAATTTATCTTTTGATTTAAACATTTCCCCAAATCAGAGTGCATAACCAAAAGCAAAATTAAAGCACAAAGAGAGTAAACTGCAACAGAAGTGTGATCCCAAGTGAAGGGAGTTTGCCCTTGGGGGATTTGCTCTCCGCTTTGTCCAGGCAGTCAGATCAATGAGTTAAAGGTCTACAAGGAAGACAGAAAGTCTTTATGCTGCCATTGTGTGCTAGGAAGATTCAATTCCGTTTTTTGTTTCATGTTACTTTGATTGAGTTTCCATTTCCAGTAATTTCAAGGCTTTTAAGACTAAGATTTTGGAAACAGGAGGGAACTCTGAGCCACCCACCTGTTCTCAAAGATACCTTCAATCCAGATGACTGAGCATGCATGGCAAAGGTGACTGGCCTTACTTTATCAGCTAAATCCTTGTGATGTTCATCTTTTTGGTACCAGGACTGTGGTGAGCAAATTACTGTAAGACAGGGTCATCCCTGCAGCTGGAGAAACCCCACTCTGTACAGACCCAGTGGCAATATCACTGGGAAAGTATCAGCTTGCAAAGTATCAACACCTGTTTCCTGAAAAGGCAGCAATTGTTAAAGCCATATGGCCTCTGAAAGTAGCAGAGGAACTTGTAGGAAGACTGTCATTTTAATTTTTGGTGGCATTATGAATGTTCTGGTAAGTCCTGATTTAAAAAAAATACTTTGTTTCCCCTGCATGATGTACTCTAAAATGGAAATGGACTGTCAGAAGTTTATGGAGGCTGTATTTATGGCACTTTTGAGCTTTGATATATTAAGGAACAGTCATGGAGGACTCCTTTTGGTAGAGCCTGCATGGACACCTGCTATAAGGATCAGGTCCTAACAGAGCAACAGGACACTAAATCTCAGAATCATTCATTCCCACTTAAATAAAGTATTTCCTAAAATCTGAAACACTCAGAAACTGAGCATTGCATTTGCACATTTCTGTGCCAGCACAACGTAACATATGCTTGACACGTCTAGAAACATTATGGTGCTACTTCTATTTCCTGCCAACCATGACAACTCTTTCTTTTTCTTCCTCATTCTAGGTTTTCTGAATTGTTTCAGTGGAGGAAGAGGTGGAATAGAAGAGTACTTTGGTACCTGGGAAAAGAAAGTGTTTAGAGTAAAGAGGCAAAGCATGTGTTCTCAGGATCAGTTGGCAGAAGAGACAGAAAATACCACAGAGCGTGACACAAACTGAGAAAAGATTTTGTACTTGCTTTTCATTTGTTCCCACAACAGATGCATGCTGGCCTGACTCAAATACTCCATGAAGTAGCAGCCATTGCATATGCTCCCAGATCCGTGTCAGCCTAGCTGAAGACAATCGCACTGCTAGCTGAACGCGAGTTGAAGAATCAGCATAGCAGCTACAACCAAGATGGCTACACATCCTCGAAGTCCCACCACAGTCTGCAGAGCATAAGGGTCCTCTCCCACTCAGCCTTCAAGGATAAAATTCTTTTCACTTGACTCTGCTACAAGCAGCACTAGATTCAAGGTACAGAACAGCATTGATTAACTTGGTATTCAATTTTAGAACAGGTTCAGATTTGGGAGACAGTCAAACATCTGAAAGATTTGATCCTTATCTAAATGATTCAAACCATCTGAGCACCACACAAGTCTGCACAAATGGACTGAACTCCCCAGAGAAAGCCTGTTCTCATGAAATTTCGAGTATTTCCAACCCTGGCTTGGCAAGAAGTAACATGACAGCAGACTCCCTTGTGGTATTTTGGTATTTCTGATTCCAAACACAGCCAAAAAACCAGCAAGAAGATGGATTTCAATACATTATCTGAATTTATTAGACATATAAATTATTTCAACTTTTTTCTGATGACAAACCCTCTAATATTTTTGAGCACAGAGCCGGTAATCTTGATATATGTCATGGCTCAACTTTACTATATGTTTTAAAGCCTAGCTTCTAGCCATTGAGTTTTTGCTTGTTTCAAAAATGAACGCATCACATGGCAAAACTATCTCTTCCCTCCTGGCAAAAAGTTAGCCCAGTCCAATGGCAGATCACTGCTCAATAGAAAGGTAACAGTAAGACTCTTCTCTAGAGAGTAGCTCTAGCCAGGATTGGTGGGAAACCAGGTATTCTCAAAGGTCAAAGAGGGACTGGCCAGTTTAAACAAAGTAATAAAGGGCATAGCCTGACCTGTCAGGGAAGCCAAAACAGTGTGATATTTCCCCTCAAAATCTCACAAAGGTGCAACCAATACCAGATATTAACACACTCCACCTGACTGGCCATAAGGAGAAAGACACACTTTGGGAAAGAATGAGAGAGGGTACGTATTTATATCCAGCAGCTACGGGAACAAAAAAAATAGTATTTTACCCAGGGTCTGATTCCTGAAGAGGCCCACAGTGGCAAAAATAGGATAATTGTAAAATAATACCTCATGGCATTCTCACACTTTTTTTCCATGCTGCTAAAAGCAATTCACTCAATCAGCAGTTGGCTATCACCAAAATTCCCTCCTTCATCTCTGTATTCCACTTGGGGAGTAGCAAATATAGGGCACTCAGCTCATAACTTTTGGTTTTTTCAAGCAAGAAAATTCTTATAAAAATGAAATAAGCCTCTGGTTTAATGGCCATCAACTGAGCACAATAGCTATGCTGGGAACAAGAGATCTTGAAAAAATTCCCTCCATGACTATAGGGCTAATTCTCTCATATTAAATGATCGTGGCATGATTCCAGATGCAGAAAAGCCAGCTCCTTGAGGATGGTTTGTTATTGATTTCAGCTAATCCTCCCAGAATATACACTATTCTGTAATAAACCAATCAGCAAGGGGTTCCCAGGGTACAACACCCCACTTCTCAAAACTTGGATCGACACCCAGTCACGCAAACTAGTCTCGTCCTACACGAAGGCACACGTTTCTGCACCCACTGCTGATTTCCAGAAAGCCTTTACCACGGACGTTCTGGGAAAGTGGTTATCTTCCATCTGAAGTTTCTTTTTTCAGCTGGTCTTCATAATCAGTTGGCTTCCCTGTACCCCTGTTGATCACAGTCAATATTTCTATAGCACAATCTATAAGTATGCTTTAACCTGGCATGAGTCTGGACTTTTTCTACTTTTTCCACAGCCTCTTTGACAAAAGGTCATTCTTCCCAGAATATACCAGGGTGATCCAGCCTGAAAATAATTCAGGACCTGACCACCTCATTAAAAACAAACAAGACTAGTTGAAAATAGAAAGAAAAAGGAATTATATCTTCCATTTATTTTGTTTAAACACAACCAGCAGACACATCAGCTAAATTGAGGCCAAAGAGGTTCAGTTTGGGTTTATACAGCAAAAAAATTCTTGCAATTACAAAGACCAGGTCCCATATAACAGTCATCTTCTTTGCCTGCCTCTTCAGGCACCCTGTCAGTAAGGCAGTTTCTCCTTTCTGGATTATTATATTCTCTCATTGAAATAACTATAGTTCTACTATGACCTCCTGCAGTTTCCACAGACCAGATATTCCTCCTCTCCAACCACTCTGTGATGTTATTACGCACAATCAACACGTTGTGCTCCATCTCGAAGGCAGCTGAGGTCTTTGAGGATTAAGAAAAGGTGCAAGGTAAATGTTAGATATGTTATTATTACTTTAATTAGGTGTCCATCTACTAACAGCTCCGCACTGAAAGCATGAATTTAAAACTGGGTTCTGCCAACTTCCTGCTCCAAGCTGTCCATCACCTGCCAGAGACATCAGGAAATTAACTGGAGCCTGAGGAAACAGGAGACAAGAGAGGACTCTCTGACCACAGGGCAAACATTAATGCAGAGAAGAAAGGGCCTCTTTCAGAACCAGCATCCCGGTTTTGCAGATCCCAGGTATTTCATCTCTCAACCTACTGCCTCATTCTTCAGAAGCCCCAACATCTGAAACGTGTCTAGAACGAGGGATGGATGGAATCACGTCATTCTTCCATCAGCAGCTCCAAATACTGCCAGCACAACACGCCAGAGCTGTCAGCATTTTGCCTTTCCTTCTCCACTCCCTCCATGACAGCCCACCAAAATGAGAAGTACTTCTGGAAAGCCATTGTAAAAGACCATGCCAATAGAGCAAAAGCTCTGACTGGAACACCGGCCAACAGTTCCAGAACTACCATCTGACCAAGCTGACATGGATTTTACTTGAGCTAGCTAAATTTACCCATAATTTGCAAACATTCTCAATTCATAAATCAGTAACGATTCAGAAGTGATTATTGCCACATTACATCATCTTCTAAGAACAGCATCACAATGCAGCTGCTTGCTACATCTGTGAGTATTTTATGGATACTATACACAAGTCAAGGAAAAATGTCTTCTGCCAGGACTCACCAATTATTAACGTGCTGAGAGAGTAAAGGTAAGCTAAAATGAGGACCAATTTACCCTTCATCTCTTATGAGTTACACTTCTATTTGCTTAAAGCTCCAAACAAAAGGAGCCTGGCACACTCTTTGAAACAGTTAATTTGAGTTTCCATTCCCAAATTCATCCTTTCCAATTTGGCACGGTGGGAAGAATCTCCACAGAGGTGTAATACAAGTTGCTGCAAATCAGGACTCAGGTGCTTGGCAGGTATCTGCATCCAAAGTTCAGATAACACCTGGCTGTATTGTCCTGCCTGTAGCTAGAATGATGATTGTCTATCTACCATAAGTTCAAGGGAAGCAAAAATTCAGGCACCTAGATAACAAGCATACAGCAGATTTACAGAGGCCACCAGGTCTTGAAATCTTGCAGGAAGCACTGAGGCAACTGAGTCTCCTAATGTGATGAGGAGCCGATCTGCTAACTTAGCTTGCACTGTCTCCCTTCTCTTGCTCTTGCATAATCTCTTTTTCGTATCTACTATTTTAATAGTCTTTGCTGAATAAAACAAATAAAACATATCAGGTTTTCAGGATTTTGCTTTAAACAGTCACATGATTTGTGTGTCTTTTTGAGGTTTAGCTATGTAAACCCCCTTGGCAATTTTTCTATCAGAAGTTCTAATACTTCTGGAGACAGTATCAAAATTATGCATATATTTACGATTACGTACAAAGCTGGCATTATTCAACTGCAAATCTGTAGCCAGGAGAAGAATGGAAACTCCCTAAACCAAAGATGATTTAAAAAAAAATAATTCCTTTCAATCACACAAGGTCTGATGCATCTCAGGTTGCCCTTTTTCCACCTGGTCCTTCTGCTTTATGTTCATTCCCTGTGGACTGACACACGCAGGCCACTGTTTAATCCTCGTACCCCCGCCCATATGTTTAGCCTGCCTTTAACGTCATGCAAGAGACTAGCTGGAAGAGACACACTCCATGGAAATTGGAGCCAGAACATCCCCCTTCTCCGCAGCCAAGTGCACCGTGCTGCCAGCACATCTGCTCCCCACCAAGCCAGCGAGCTTCAAGGTTATTTTGGGACCTGAATCTACACTAAATGGCGACACAGAGCTCCAGCAGGATGAAACACAGTGAACACCATATAACCGAAACCTGCACTTCAGGAGCCAGCCAGCACAAGGGCAACTCAACTAACCCCTCCGAAACAAGGCAGACATGTTTCCAAGGACACGAGACCCCGTGGGGTACTAGCTCCTGATGCACTCAATGGAGTGAGCAGGCACTATGGAGGCCCAAAAGAAGGACTTCAAGGCGATGCTTTAAGGCACTCTCTCCATTTTCTGCTGTGCCTTTATCGAGGCAAAGCTCACAGCTAGAAAGCATGGCCTGCAGCAACTTCAGGCCATCAAAGAGCAGCCATGGAGGGCACTTGGGCCGCGGGCCTTTGTCCCTCTCCCCAGGGAGAGAGTGGGCACCTTGGGAGCTGCCTTTTCCTAGAGGGAACAGATGAGGCCTGTCTCCCAGCACTTGGCCGACCTCTGAGAGGAATGGGTGATGCTGGGGATCAGCTAAAAGGCATTGGGTGAGAGGGGAAGAAGCCAGTTCAGCAGGGAGCAGCCCTCGCGCTGAGTGTGGGGGAACACCCAGGCTTGGAAGCAGTATGCCTGTCCCCTTCTCACAGCCAGAAAACCTGCTTTAAAACACCCAGACTTTCCTTTTTAATACTGTTTCTAACATTTATTTACCATGGGGGTAGGAAAGGCTGTGGTCAGGTGCAGCTCTCAGTGAGGACCTTGTCCCTGGCAGGCACTTGGCCTCTGACTACAGGGAGCCATTTACACCCTGTTGCAGAGGAGATGCCTGCCTGGCAAGTGCTGCTCAGCCTGGGGCTTGCACACAGTTTTGTGACACTCCTAACTCTCCCACCTAAAGCACAGCGGTGTTTAGGGGTAGCAGATTCCCCAGTGTCCTCAAGTGCCACAACCTTGTCCCCAGCCTCACTGTATCCAGCAGGTGCACTCTGAGCCGTGCCCGCCGGCAGGATCAGCCCCTGGTGAAGAAGAGTGAAATGCAGCTTTGGAGGTGGGGAGGGGAATGTGGGGAGATATGTCAGAAAGCTGCCGCTGACAAACAATGTTTAACCACCTCCCCGGACAGAAAAATTAGAATTGTGATAGCTAAAACTGCAGGAGGCTCACCCGTTGCTCCCAGAGAGACATCACAGCATGGCCTGAAGTTCACTCTGTCTCTTCCATGCTGAGAGAAGCACCCATGGGCTCCAGAGCACACCCACCCATCTGCACAGCTACATGGTCTACTCCTGCAAGAGCATACCACTCCTTCCATACAAACCTTGCTCCACTTACATCCATCCCAGCAACAATGCTATTACTAAGAGAATCATTTGCTCAGCTGTGAGATCAGTAAAGACTGCACACAGGGAAACAAAGCAATGAAAATCATGAAACGTGAGTACCTTAAACTCTAGGAAAGTTCAAGTCTCAGGCCCTTCTGCAGACCTCCACCACAACATCAAGACAAAACACCACCAAGAAAAGTAAATAGAGAAAAAGATACTTAAGGAATAAAAATGCTCATTTAGGATCCATCAGCAACAGCTTTGCACATCCCTCAAATTTCCCTGAGGGTTACATCCCCCAGCCAAGATCCTCTCTGCTGGGGCAGCTGGAGTCCATGGTGGAGGCGTCACCTGGCCAGGACCCAGACCTCAGACAAGACTTGGGGAATGCAGGGCTACAGCCACAGCTGCCCCATAGCCCTGCTCCCCCAAGGAAAGCTCTGATTTTCAGGCAGGTGATATTTTGACAGCATGTTGAAACTGTATGCAGAAGGCAAGTGTTTTGTACTGTTACTTATCCAGATACTGAAAACACAGTGGTTTCCCCCCTCATAAAAACATTTAAACAACAACAAAATTGCTGTAGCCCTCCTGTGAAACCAACAAAACTAGTACTCTCCACAAAGCCATGAACTGGGTTAGAAACTGTATAAAACTTTAGTTTACATAAGTACATTATGCTGGTGGAGCCATTCTGTGCATCAAGGTCTGATCAGACCATAGTAACTGTCTGCTGCTGCACAGTCTGTGATTTACATGTTACTGTTCATGGGCACATAAAAATAAATGCTTAGACTTTACTCAAATAAGCTTTGGCTTCCACATATTTAAAATTAAGATGCCAACCAAAACAAAACATTAACCTAGCATAAATTTATATCCAGTCTATTGCCTGGCCTTTCTGTTCATCACCTGAAGAGAAATAGGCCTTTTGTTTGAAAACAAGAGAGTCATATTCCAAAAACATACCAAAAACAGTTCTACCATTGCTTCTTGGACCAGAGCAGTATATAAATTAGTTTCCATTTATTTTCACAGAGAAAATATCCTTTCTTCTTTTTTGCCAGTCTTCACACTCACATATCAAATGTCTTATAAAAGCATTTCAGCTGCTGATTGACTAAGAATTATGCACAGCAACTAGTTTCCTGAAATATCCTGTGTTTTTGACACTTCTCATTTCCACCAGTTGTCTGTCAGACAGACTTGCTTTTGGAGCAAGGAACACCTTTTAATATCCATGCAGACCCAAGACAAACAGAGGTTCAAGGACAGTAGATTCAGTAGGCTCTACTGCAACATGAACAGTATAAATCTCTACCAGTTTTTGCTTACAAAAAAGGAGATATGTCATACTAACAAGTATCAATCAGTGTGCTCACCCCGAGAAGAACTGCCAGATTTTCACCTATCTATTGAAAGTCCAGCTATTTTATCTAAGAAGTAACTGAAATGGAAACTTTGAAGGAATGCTGTTAAATAATTCTCACAAAACAATCAGCCTGTAACAGAAAACCAGTTACACCCTGGAAGGTCTCTTAGTAAGGACTAAGAGTACAGCAAAACCACCACACTCGACACAACAGGAAAACAAGCAGACAAATACTAAGATGCCTCCTGCATCCAGCTCTGATAAACTGTCACAGGGGAGTTCAGGTCATCTTGCAGCAGACAGCGTGACAACAATTTCTATTAAATTCCCGTGGAAAAACTCAACATTCAGAAAAAACAAAGTTTCCTTTAGCTATTGTTTCCTCTCCAAAGATCACTTCTTTAATTAAAAGGATGGGGAAGAGGAAAGAAAGAAAGGGTCTGGGTGAATAATGCTCCATGACTAATAGCCATGATCTGACCAGTCTGAAACAGCTTCAAGTATCCATGACCTTTTGAAGAGCCACAAGTCAGACACTAACAAAAACACATAACACAAACTCAACACCCCCTTCCTCTTATCAAATGGGCATTAGGATGAATAAGCTGACAAAAACAACATAGAAGTAATCTGCTGAGTAATTCCTCTGATATTCCACTGTGAGTTGGCTCTGACAGTTTGAGGCACACAGCTACGAAGGCACTGCTCTGACTGTATTTCAGATGACAAATTCTCATTAATCACATGTAAATACTACGTGTTGTTCCACAAGTGTTCTCCTGGAGCAGCACTCAAACCATTAACAAATCACTGAGTCCTCCTGTATATCTCATTACACAATTTCTCCAAGAGGACATGAAAGTTCTCAACCAACTGCTCCATGCATCCCACTCCCTGTTATCAGCCTGTGGGACTTCACTCAGCGCACATGTTCCCCACACCATTTAAAGGTCTTTAGTATAAATTCTGCTCTCAGGGGGTGGCACACCAGTTAACCCTTGGGGGGTTGTTTCATATACCTCTTCTCTCCATCACCACAAATGCACCCCAGTCTGCAGCATCATTAGATCAAGCTTGGTAAAAGCAGATAATAGTAGTAATAATACCATCCAACTCTATTATAGTATTTTAGTACTTTTCATCAGCAGATATTAAAGAAGGTCACTAACACTGTACAGAGGGGTGCAATGTCTTTCTGTCTCTTCCCTTTGGACCTACACCTGCAAGGAAAGTGCTTAGCATCTTTCATATTGCTGGACTGTAGAGACACTAAAGCAATGCATGCCAGTCCTGCATAAATGGAGATGTAGTGATTCCTGTGAACATAGGTTTTAAGACACCAACAGACAGAAATCCATTGTATAATTGTTGTTAAAAGGGAGGGAATAATTCTCAGGACACACTTTACTTTTTCATCTCACAGAATATATAGCAGTCATAGTCATTATTCCCAGATTTAGTTTATCATTTCAAGTTCCATACGTTTTTATTTCAAAATCACTGTTAACACATTGAGCTTGACCTATTAATATCTAGATTAAGTGATCAGAATTACACAAAATGCTATTTTATTTCTTAAGTAGACAAGTAGACAATTCTGGTTCAAATACTGAAATTTACCGAAACATTGCCTGAAGCAGCAAATATCAGAAAGCAATATGATCCAATCTATAGAGAAGAAAAAATACTACACTGGTTACATTTTGAATGCACACTGCCATAGTCTCAAATGATTGCATGATCAGAAAAAAATGCACACCATTAACCATAACTAGTTAGCAAAGATAACTCAATAAAGCTTAATGGAAAGTGCTCAAAACTCCCAGCTAAATCATCTGTTAGCTGGAAAAATCAAATCACGTTTACTTACATGCCTAAGTATTACTTAGCCAGCCCTCAAGTTGAGAACATTATTCTACCTTGGGGGAAAATCAGCTTGGGCTAAAGCAAGAACTGTGATATGATTGCCATCCAAATCTTTGGGGAAAGTCTGGCAGTGCATCCAAAGTTCATGCCTAGCATGTGCTTATCTAAGGCAGAACCCTAAAATCTGGATGTAACCACTGAAACGTAACAGAAATTCAAACTCAAATTTCAGATCATCCCTATCTAGAGGGAAACTTGTTCAAAATTGTGAGCAAAACTCAGGATCCTAAAACAGTCAAAAGGCACTACGTGAACTTCATGCAGCTATAGAACTGATTACAGAACAACAAAGCAGAATTTTGAGGTACAGCCTGAGCAGTGAATACCAAGACCACTCCTGTCCTAGGGAAAGCTTAAGCTACAAGCACGCCTAAAATAATGTGGTGGCTGTCCAACAAACTGTGGGGACCCTCTCAATTGCAGACTCATGAACAGGAAGAAGCAACTACAGATTAGAACAAAAGAGGAATGGCGAAATAGGCTCTGACAATTCTGAAGATGAGAGGTGACAGGAAAGATTTTGAAGACAGAAGTAAACAGAGTGGAAGTCACAAACAGGAGAGCTGACAGCCAGAAACTGTTTGGATTTTAAATGAGCTCAGTGGACAGAGAAGGGGAAAGATCATTGAACTGTTACCCATGAATGACAAGGATGGAAGTGGAGCACTGTGAGAAAGAAGACATCCAGCATATTTGGCAGCAATAGCTTTTAGGAGGGTCTTGAATGGGGACACAGTGGAATCTGATCCTGCTTAGTCTCTGACATGTATCAAAAAAGAGGGAGATGAGGCTAAGTGGAAAAGTGTCCAACCCTAGGAGAAGAGATGAAGAAGAAAGAAGCACCACAAAATTCAGCAAAGACAAGAGAGGAAAAACCCTTGGGTGTGTGCAGAATTGCTGATGAAGTGTTTACTGATGAGTGGTGAAAGAATCTCATCTAGTCAGCTCAGTGAGCTGGCAAAAGCACCTCAAGACTGAAAAGGGGCAGAAACAGTCCCTACAACAAAGGCAGCAGAAATGCAAAGGGAGGTCAATGCATTTTTAAGAGAGTGTTTTTAATACAGTATGGGGAAGCTGAGACGGAATGCTGCAGATTAGACCATGGGGGATACAGAGCCAATTTCTTTCTTTCTGATCTGCAAAAGGTAATTTTCTTCTCCCACCCCACCCCAAAGAGCAAGATCACCTTCTAAGTTTAAAATTAAGCCTCTAAATATTTGTGGGGGGCATCAGGGATCTAAGTGATAAGAGGACCTAAGAAAACTTGTGTGCTGTGGCTAAAAACCTTCCTACCTCCACAGGAAAGGTCTCAGCAAACATCAGCTAACCAGTGATGGCTAGCAATGGCAAGAAGCATATGCAGTGCCCCAGTTGACCATGCAGTGTTTGTTAAAGTAACACACTTAATATTTGCCAACAGGTTTCACACTCACTCTTTGTCCCCTGAGAGTACTTTCAATGTGACCCTCAGAAGATGGATCTCAAATAGGCGGGCTGAGAGAATCAGTCTCAGTTTTCACTACAGGTACTGTTAACACTCTTTGCAGAGGTAGAGCCAGGAGGAGCCCTTCGGCTGCCATTAGGCACTTAGCTCCAGCATGACAACACCAACACCTTGTTATTTTTAAAGTTCATAAAGGTTCCTCTGCTCTGTAGAGATGGTGCTGCTGGGCCTGTGCCTATTCAATAGGGGATGATACTGGGATTCAATAATTCTGAGCCTGTTTTTACCTAGGGCAGGAGTTGTTAAGTAGGCAGTGAGCCAGGAAGGGCAGGAGGAAGGGAAGAGCAAGCTCTAGTTTCACTGACAATAATGTCTAAATGTTAGCTGCTACTTCTGAAAACTTGGCTCATATTACTCCACCAGGAAGATCCATGGGCATCAAATGAGCTAAGGCATCTATAAACACAACCATACTAAAATGCCCAAGCTGATGCACCTGAATATGCCACACAAGCTGCACTGAGCTGTCACAGTTAATAAAAACATCTCTCCTGATAAATCTGCTGACCTCTCATGGCACCCCATGCTCAGCATTGGGCAGGAGCTACCTCCATCCTGATCCAGCAGACTCTGCTCTTGAACAACCCACTGGGCTTGCTAGACACTGTGACACAAGATGCCCTGTCCTTCTCCCCACCATGGATGAGCCACACTATGCTGAGCTAGGGAGAGCAGACACCTTTTTCCTGTATAATGGGGCCTCTCAGCTTACACTGATTACGCACCCTGTAAGAGGAGCACTGGAAAATGCAAGGTGGTGTTGTATTGTATTAATGTCACTTAATGGTAACTGTCAATGATCGTGATGGAATAAATATGGAAAAGGAAATTACTGTAATTGATTGACAGTCTGGAAGCTTCCACATACGATCTAATGAGAGAGACCTGTGAGAAGCTGCTGCGGTAGAGGCTATTAATGCAAATCATATGCACCATGCCTGCTCTCTGAATTATGCAATGCCATGTGAATGTCTAATCCGTTTCACCAGGCTTGTCTCTATCCAGAAGGAATATTCCACTGACATGCTGATTAGTATATTAGGAGAGTTTTAGAAGTTCAGTGCTAGAGCGAGTGCCGTCACTGTGTTATTAATTTAGTTCAGAACAAACCAAACAGGTCTGTACAGCCATCAAAATCACTACATAAGTCTACAAGATAAGTTTGCCACGGCTGATGGGAATTTGCAGGAATGCCTTGTGATACCTGCTAGGAGTTAACAAATAGATAAGGAGAGTATCACTTTTCATGGAAATTACTGTTGAGGACTTGGGAATTGAAGACAAAAAAAAAATGTTTGATATAGCTCCATAATATTTTGCATAGGTTTCCAGAAAGAACATTGTGATAACAGAAACAGACAGGAAATTCAGAGGAGGTAGGTGGCATATTTACATTGTGCATATTTATATGTGCCACAGACACACAAGGCAGAGTACAAACACATTGGAAGATGGTGTCTGTCCCAGACTTTCTGGGCTGATGCCTTTGTATTTTGTCTCTAAAAATATATTTAGATCCACTGCCATTTAGATCAATGATGGAAATTATTTTGATGGAGTAATCACGGTCCCTGGGGACCACTTGTCCTTCACACAAAGCCCTAACACAATTAGGACCCCAGTGTCTCTTAAAGGGAAACACATATCTGGACCATAGTAGACCTCACACAGTTTCAGATTAAGCTTGGGCAAGTGAAGAAGCTTGCATAAAGCCTCCTGTACCTGTGCTGGCTGTCTCTCCCTCATTCCCAAAGTAAAAATCATTCAACTTTAACAAGAAAATGAGAGAAGGCACTACAATGTGCTGCACAACTCCCAGGGAGGCTGCAGGAACCCTGGGACCTGCAGATCCTCAGCTGGGGACAGGAGCACTTATGCTGACAAAAGGCATTTTCCTGGTTGGGTTTTTTTTTTCCCTTTTCCACACTGCTCCACCTCAGAGGTTGCTTTGGGAAGGCAAGGATTAAGGATGTTTTGATCAGACTTGCCTTGTTAACAGAAAGGATGAACTCTCCGTGACATTTTGATGTTTTGACTTCACACCACAAATTTATTAATGTTTGCTGGGGAGCCGAATTTGTCTGGAAGGGATGCATGGTGCAGGGGTAGGGGTGGTTAGGGGCTTTGCAGGAAACAGAAGGCTTCTCTAGCCTTGGAGGAGTTATTTGCCACCCAGGGGCCAACATTTTCAGATTTTTGCAGAGATTGATGTTTTCAACATGCAGAAACACTCCGAGGGAAAGATATTTTGTGTGTGTTCAGCATCCAAGATTTCACTATTCTACTTGCAGAACAGACTGATTCTCTCTGTGCTCATTCAACAGGAAGTTTTCTTTTGGGCAGGATAAGCTAGAAAGGCAAAATCCTGCTCCATATTTCAATTGCTCCCAAAAGTGCAGGCACACGAGGACTCAGACTGCAGTGCAGCTAGTAGCCAGCTGTGAATTAACACTCCTCTGACATTGGGGCAGGCTAAGCTTCTACAGGAAAACTGATCCTATACCTTAAACCACATGGCACGCCACTCCACGGAGCCCAGTAATGAAGGAGGATGGTATTAACATTCCAATCAAAACATCCAGGAGGAGGAAAAGGAGAACTGGTACTTCCAGTGTCAACTCCAATTAGGAGGAAATAGAAGCCACAGATGAGAAATAGGAAGCATCTGTATGTGAAAGCTTATTTAGCTTTGAAGCTGGTGTGGGAATATTGGCTTAGTCCTTACTTTCCCCAAGTGTTATGTCATCTCATGTGTAATGTTGACACTTACAAGGATTACTTATTAAATAATTCCTTTACAAACAACAGGGAATAATTCTGGCCTTTGATATAGGCAGATTATGATCTCAGATGCTACTATAAAGATCTTATATTCATCTTAACAGGCTAAGCACATTAAGAATCAGGACAGAAAACACATGAATGCAAAATATGGAAAGTAATCCAAAGAACAGGAAAATCAAAAAAGCCATGCTGAGCCACAGGTTTTAATACCTGAGAAAGGGAAATTATAAAGAGATTAAATCAGTCTGCACCAGTCTTCAATTAAGTAAAAACTGTGTTCAATGCAAATCTGGGCAAAAGGCCTTAATTTTTTTCCCCCCACAGTTCTCTCTCTATTTTGGGACTGCAAAGGAAAAAAAGGTTTAAGAATAGCCTGCAGATGTCTAATTAATCTGACACTGCCCTCCGGTCAGGTACAGCCAGCTCCCAATTACCTGCAGGTGTTTTATCCAGGTTGTGGATAAAGCCTGGCATGATGTAGAGACTCCCAGAAGCCAGCTCTGTGTTGGGTGCAGTGCTGCACGTACACTGCTACCCTGCTCCTCCTACTCCTGAAGCAGTTTAGGCTGTTTCAAACGGCACAGAGCCTGAGTTAATAAGTTTTGCCAGGCCTGAACTGGCCCTCTGAGGAGCTGGCCTGGATACTGCTGCTCTGCTGCAGAAAAAGGAGCACCAGGGGAGCACAGCACATGGGCACCCATCACCACTTCAGGCTCCCAAATGCTGTGAGCAGATCCCGGGACCAGAGCAGTTTTTTCCCCAGGGCTGTTTGTCCCAGGAGATCTCATTATGCAGCTCAGGGATGGAAGAGCACAAGCTCACCAAGCTCAGACCTTCACACCCCACCCAGGGCATTGTGTCCATCTGCACGTTGCAGAGTGACTGGCAACCTCCCATCACCCCCGGGATCCAGGACATAAACGAAATAGCTACAGCTGCTGAGCTGGCCATCCCCTGTACCCTGAGTGGCTCATGTTGCAGTCTGTATTATAACCATCTGAGTGCCAGAAATCAGATCTGTGTTGATGGAGAATCTGAATTCAATGCTCAAATCAGGCCTGAAACAGAGCTGCGGTTGCAGTGCCTGGAGAACCTGGACCTAGCATCGAGGTCCAGGCAGGCTCTGCTTTGTGGAGACACAGCAAGACTCCTGTAATATTTTACAGCAAACTTGGAGATCTTTCTGCCTGAAGTCCTGAATGGAAAGATGCAAGGGGTCAAATGATCCTCTCTGTTACAGCACACCTTGGCTTCAGGGAAGTTGTACTCAGGGTCACTTTGGCACCAACTTTATTTAAAAAAAAATAAAAATAATAATAATAATAATAAAACAACCCACACAAAACCTATCCTTTCCCTAGGACATTTTTTTCAAGCTGTCCTCATTTGAGCATCTGCTGTAACATGGATGTGGGGGAATGACTCCTTTAGAAACAAGCTGAATCAAAAAAAGAAAAAGGGCTAATTTAATTTGTTTTCTCAAACTGCAAATCCTCGAACGTGCTTGAAGCAAATGAGGCATTAAAGCTGAGAAAATGCACTGAGGCCCTTCAGCAGCACTTCCTTCAGAGGAATGAGAATGGGAAAGGCCCTTTTCATACTGTCCCATTGTCCTGCCAGCCTCTAGGTGTTCAGCCCTGGAGCTCCAACTAGCAGCACAGTATGGGGTTACCCAGGGCAATGAGTGACAAACAATTTAAAACTTTTCCATAAATCTGAAAAACAAAGAGGCTTTTTATCTCTGCACTGAAAAGACTAAAGGAGCAGAGCCTCCATCCCCAGAGCCCACTGCACTGGCGTGATGAGAGCAATCAAGCTGATGGTCTGACAGCAGACCTGCAGCAAGCAGCCCTGTTACAGCAAAGAGAAATGGCTCAAGAAATCCTTCCCAGTTGCCTGCTGCAAAAGGGGAGGCCCTTCCCCCTGAACCCCAGTATCCTTCCTGCTGGTAAAAGCATGCTGCTTCTTCTCCTGCTAGTCACACCATCAACAGGCACAGCTCCCTCAAACCCCTCCAGGGTCACAGCAACATGACAAAGGCAGAAAAGGGCCCACTATTAGCCTCTTCCTGAGCTTTAAGGAGAAGCTCATGCTCTTTTATTAAAGAAATCAAGCCAGAAATGCTTTTTTTTAAAAAAAAGCAGTGAGTGAAAAAGCAAAGTGAGAAGAACTTTTTTCCAACCTAGAGAGTGGCACAGAGGACAGAATAAAGACTGGAATGACTGAAAGACTGCAGAACATTTTATAAAACAGTTATTTTTCCCCCCAACAATGGTACTCTGTCCCTGACATGAATCAAAAATGTCACAAGACAGTTTGGTGAGGCCGCATGTGAATGCTGGGTATTGAGCTGCAGCAGCTGCAGGCAGACTTTGTGGTTAACCCTATGAGACTTTCACTGCTACAGCTGGCTTCGATTCTGTCGCCGCGTCCGAGCAGCCGCTCCTTCCCACTGTGCTGCTGCTAAATATAATTGCAGCCTTATCAGTCTCTGTGTTTCATTCCACCACAAGCATCACAGGACCAGTTCAATGGTAAAGATGTCAAATTAAAAGATATATATATATATATTGCATACAAGCCTTTTTTCTTTTAAGGTCTCAAGTTAATGCTTTATATACTTCAAAAAACCTAACAGCCCAAAGTGACCTGAACTCTGACCTGCAGGAAGCATCAGCTCACTTTGCAAAATGTTGAAGAGGACAATAAACCACCTTTGCCTCAGAAACATCTTTCCCCATGCCACTTTGAAGCCATCTCTCTGACACCAGTACTAGGAGGTCTGTTGCCATTACCTTACAATCCAAAGCACTAAGATAGGTGACCCACTTGCATTTTTATCTCCACAGTATCCAGCTCTACAACAGGACACTTGTCCTAAAACTTTCAGCACAAATGATGCTCTCTGCTTCTGCAATACCAGCAGCTTCCAACAAGGTAATAAAATTAGATTAGTGAAAAACAAATATTTTATGTCTCAAGTGTCATGATAATTTCTGCAGTTCTTCAAGCTGTTGTTAAAAGCCTACATTATTTTCAGCTTGCCTCATATGAATTTCTCCTCAAAGCAGCCCTGCCATGGAAAAAAGGTAAGGAAAACAGAGCTGGAAAGGGAAGTGCACAGTTCTCAAGAAACACAAGCCTAGTTTTGCACGACAAATTTCAGTTAAAAAAAAATCTTTTAAAAAGTTCCACTTTTTAGCAACCTGTAACCAGCTTCGACCACCACATCTTTCCCAAGACAACATTTTGAACAGAGGTCTTGACTAGTATCTTTAAATAGGTTCAGCATTGCTTTAGCGACTGTGAAATAAATCCCTCATGGAAAAAAATACAGAATTGGTTTTAAAATCTAATGAAAACAATTTCACTTAATGCAGGAAGTTGCATGCACTTCTATATACCTGTGCAAGTCCCCACATACTGAGCAGTTTCATTACAGAGGTATGGGCTACTGCAAAGGCAGTATATTAGACCAGAGCACTTCTAGACTAGATTCCTGGGCAAAAACATGGAAACCTGAAAATCTTGCACTTCATCAATAGAATTATATGCACACAGACATTTACTTATTGGGTCAAGCTTTATGTACTTGATTAGCATAAACCCACAGACAGGTTAACGAAGTGACAGATCTCTTTGCTACTACAGACATGGTTTAAAACAAAGGCCTTATCATCCTCCACCTGTGGTATTTGCAGGAAATTCTGCTGTGGTCCTGCTTTCTGAATGTAGGAATTTTTCCTTACAGGACAGGTTTGGCCTTCCATGGAAGAAAGGCTGCAGGCCTAGTAAGTATTAGGTGGCTTTTTGCCACTGCATGCATAATCATCTCCTCCCAGCACTATCACCTTGCTGACACCTTCCTTTCACCAAACCCCCTAAAGCATATCTCACTTTCTGGCAATCCAGTCCTTCAGCCAGTATTGTCTTTCCAGCAAAAATATGCAAAGGATATTTTTCAGCACAAGGCACTAGAAGATACATACCAACTTAAAACAGAAGGCCCTTCAGATGTGGCCTCTCAAAACACCAAGGCATGCGAACATGCATTAGCAACAGCAGTCATTCCTGCTTTGTTCCCAGAGTTTTTAACAGAGGCAAAGAGGAAAAAAAAAGGCAAATTCCAACACAATCAAATTGCTTGTGAGCACACACTATATAAGCAGGGTAGTAGGGCAGACAGGAAAGCTCCTGCTTCTCTCCATCACCCCAGCCCTCTGCTCCACCTGACAGTGTTTTTAGCCTGCAGCATACCTAAGGGCTACAGCACAAACTGCCCAGGAGGAGAGCAGCAACATGAAAAGTTTCATTGCATCATTAGGACACAATTTGACCTAATCCCCTAAATTCTGTGGGAGAATGTAAGCACCTAAAAAATAGCCTGCCTTTGAAGAGGAGAACTCAGGGTTGGATTTAGACCACTTGTCATCCTTTCTCTTTACTTAATCCCTACTCCATCCCTCAGTCCCATTTTCTTTGCACTAGGGAAAAAAAAGACAAGTCCTCCTTCCCCAATTCTAATGCAAGCCTCCTGACAGCAAGCAGGATTGTTTTAATAAGCCTTGGCAAAACATGCAGATTTTCAATCATGCTATTCTAAAAATTTAAAAAAAAATAGAGAAAGGAATAATAAGAGAAAAAAGGACTCTGGGCTACATGCAAGGGGCCAGTGAGTGGAATATGGTGCCATTGCAGTCTGCCCATGTCAAAACCAGCCCGTAGTGCCCACCACAGGGCTCCAACTCGGGAGCTGCAAATAAAATCAAGAAGAGGGGGATGGGTAGGAGGAGACAGAAGCCCTTCCTGCAACAATGGTGCAGAGCACAGGAGGAAGTTTCCCAGCAGGTGCCTTGTCCCCCCTAAGCCCCCACACCTCCACCACCTGCTGGGACACAGGGACATGCAAATCTTGAAGCCCAAGCAGCAAGTACTAGCAGAGGGGTTGCAGGCTTGAGGTAGATGTAGGTGGTCCCTTCTTTCTCTCCCTCTCTTCCCCTTCCTGATTTTGGCTCTGCAAGCCATGCTTTGCTGTCCGTGAGTGGGGTTTTGTACTGCAGGGCTCCTGCCTCTCACACGGCAGAGAATTGGGAGCCTGACTGTCTGCAAGGTGGAAACCTGCTGCAGCACATGCTGAAGAGGAGGAAGGGTGTTTACCCTTTTATCTCTGCCAAAATCTGCTTTGATTAATTGTACCCAGCAGCCCAAACACTCCTGTCTCCCCCGCTGCAGGCAGGCCTCTCCTCCCTGCCTTTACTAGTGGCTGCTACCCATTCCCTGCAGGACAGAGGTGGTCAGCACCAGCATCACCTCCCCAGGAAAAAAGGTAAGGAAAACAAATCAGCTGTATGCAGCAAATAAAACAGTGGCTTCACAATTACTCACCGATATTATGATTGCACCTGAAATTTATCAGCCAACCAAGGGAAGGGTGCCAGGTGTGAGAAGCAAATGAGTGACAGATGAGCAGTACCGTCCCATCCAGGTGTCAGCATCAAACCACTCCTGCTGCCTCCCAGGACAGGGCTGTCTTTGTAGCTGCTGGGAAAAAAAAAAGAAAAAGAGCTTTTTCAGATCACACATCTTCAGAAGTCATCTTCTACAGTCTTTGCAAAACTCTCAAAGGCTAGGAGGCTGCTTGGCTGAGTGGGTTTGGAGCTTGACACCATAAGGCTATGGCCTTTTCCATAACGCGGTGAAGCTAAGAAGTGTCTTTTTAGTCATAAAAAGGGTTCATGCCACTTGACTAGCCCAACAGCTTTGTGTTACTGATATCCTTTAAGCTTAACCTACATTGTGGTAGTGAGCATCCTTACTTGGAGGAAACAACTATTTCTGGCAGTATAACTTACTCCTGGACTTACACACTGCAAGCAAAACACTAAGAACACCACCCAAAAGCTGTTGAAATAAGTAATCAACATTCCCTGAGGCCTCCCTTTTCATTTAGCCTGGACTCAGAGACTTCTGCCTGTATATAATTTTTCAACATTGATTTGCCCTGTGAAATCAATGGGGTAACTTACACAAGTCAAGGCAAAGCACTCATAGGTCCAGAAACATCTGCTGTGCAACATCGGTGGATGAACTTCAAAACAAACACCACCATTGTAAAATTATGCTTTAGGTTCACACCCTCCACAAGGACAGGGGATGTCTATTGGCATTATATAACTGAACAAATTACCTTAATAGATACACAGAAACTTAAACATTCCGTACAAAATTGTACAATTTTATTCTCACTAAAAGGTATGCGTGATGCGTATTTGAAAAAGACTATGAAATAGATGTTTCCTAATTTAAAATATTTGGACAATTATTTATCAGATTGCACAGATAGGTGTCTGTCTCTGATTTAAAAAAAAAAAAATCTATTTTCTGCTGTAACATAACACTTTAAAAGAGCCCAAGCCTCATCACACAAGCTTTTCACAAAAACTGCCTTGGTCAACTCTACCCTGCCCATAATGAAAGCTACATTCCTCTGTTCATTTACCTACAATAAGAGCAGTGAAAAGGGGGTTAGCATGTCACAGAGCTGTGTCAAATTTCTGAAATTTTCTGCATTTGCAATTTTGTTTTTAAAAATCATTTTGAAACAAGATTTTAGTCACCACATTTTAACCCTGTTTGACATTTTAATGGAGGAACAATCCAGTTTTCCTCTGTTCTGGGATTTCCCATAGTTTGCATGCTCTGCACAAAAACCTGTTACAGGTCCCTGAAACAGTCTAGACAAGTTGTGTTGCAAAGGTTTCCTGCTACAAGTTTCAGGGAGAATATATTGGCTAATCACATGCCAGGACTTTGTCTGAGAAGCAAGGTGTTCATCAACAGTCATAAAAGGGAAAGAAGAGAAAGAAGCTGGCCAAACTCACACTGCTGCCAAGGTCTGCTTAAGCCTCTCTGTGGCAACAGGAATCACCCAAATCCATTAGTGCTGCTCAGCAGTATCTGCAGATACACCAGTATTGGTAGAGATGCACCCTTGCATCTACTGCTTTAGTTCCTTTCACATACTTCTGGAGCATGCACAATCTGCACTCAGCGCTCAGATGCTAAAGAGTGTTTTGGCTTGGCTACTAGTTGACAACACCAAACCAGGAAATCTTAGTGTGACTAGCCAGAACTGTGGGCTTCTGGGGGGAAGGATCAAGGTTTTGTTCTGTAGGTGCCAAGTGCCTGGCATCATAAAGCTGTGGTTGGTAGTCAGGTCTCCTAGACATCATTGCAAGATAGATAAGTAGCAATTAAAATAGGCCAGAATCCCAACAAAATGAAGTTTTGTTCTCAAAAAGAAAAATTAACAAATCTCCATTACGATGGGTTTGGGATTTCACAGGAATTATTTCCCTGGGACTTGTTATATTCTCTTTTACTTCAGTTTACTGAATTCTAGGGACAATACAGCTAAGAAAAATACCTGCACACAATCTTTTCTGTTGTAATTAACTGGTAACTGAATGAGCAACAAGGAAGATCTTGAAAGGAGGGAGAGGGTGAGTAAACTCTTTGCTTCTTGCTACTTCAGATCAGACAAAGCATACATTTGCTTTCTGCCAGCAGTCACACTTTTTTGGATCATCTTACTAACCTCAAGGGAAACCCCAGATCTCCGTTCTGTTTTCTAAAGCATCACTCACTTCAGTGACTGGGAGAAAAACAAGTGGAAACAAAACAAAAAAATGAAAATAAGAGAAGGAGGGGAGAAGGAGAGGAGAGGAAGGAGGGGAGAAGGAGAGGAGAGGAAGGAGGGGAGAAGGAGGGGGCAGGGAGNACCTCAAGGGAAACCCCAGATCTCCGTTCTGTTTTCTAAAGCATCACTCACTTCAGTGACTGGGAGAAAAACAAGTGGAAACAAAACAAAAAAATGAAAATAAGAGAAGGAGGGGAGAAGGAGAGGAGAGGAAGGAGGGGAGAAGGAGAGGAGAGGAAGGAGGGGAGAAGGAGAGGAGAGGAAGGAGGGGAGAAGGAGAGGAGAGGAACTTATTTCTTTGCAGGGTTCCCACCCCATCACTTCAGTTGCATGCTCCCCTGGCACAAGCTCTGCCAGTTCAGTCTCAATCCTGCACCATGGTTGGTACCTTACCCACTTGAACAGGTCTTACCCCATACTCTGCTTCTTACAGCAGAGGGACCTCACTATTTAAGGTGCTCCTAGAGGATCATGGCTGGTCCTGCAGCTCCAATGCACCTCCCCAGCGAGGAGACCTACACTTAATTACAATCTTTTTTGTTGTAATTAACTGGTAACTGAATGAGCAACAAGGCCAGAGTGAGATTTTAGATGTGCTGCCACATCCCTTCTACCTCCTGGCCACCATTGAGGGGTTTTGTTTCTTGTTAACATCAGCACACTCTGCCATCCATCCTCTGACCTGCTTTGCTCCATGCAGGGCTGATTCAAAGGGAGAGGTGAGCAATGCCCAGCCTGAAATCCCATTGCTGCTCAGCTCCAGGCTGCTTCGCCACAGCCTGTCTGAGCCCCTTCCCCAAAGGCCACCACGTTTATGGTGACGGCCCAACCGCCCAGTGTCCCCCTCCAACAGCCGCCACACATTTCCCACTCATTGTCCCGGTGTCATTGTCCCCGTGCTCCTTCTGCAGGACTGGCAACAGCACTTTTCATCCCTGAAATGCAGGGCACAAATGGGGAGCACAAGTCAAACAAAAGCTACAGCCACTCTGTTTACCAGGGAGAAAGATCAATGGGCTTCAATGAAAGGACAGGAAGCTGATGTTCTCACTGTAACTTGCTGGTAAAACAGTGAATAGTGCTATCGAGGCTGACAAAGGCTCTTTTTTCCCCTCCTCTTACTTTTTTTTTAAATGAAGAATCCAATGGAGAGGGTTATCGTGTAGTTATCAACAGGCCATGAAATGGGGAACATCAGCAAGTTTATTCAACTCTTTTGTTTGCCCTTTCAGGGAGTTAAACAGAAGCCTCAAAGTGCACACAAGGGAAAAAAAACCAACAAAAACAGGAAAAAAAAAAAGAAAAACAAGAAAAATCACACAAGCAAAAAGACAAACTAGTAGGATTAAAAAAAAAAAGTCAAGCAGGAACATGGGTCTGAGAGGTTTGCAACCCTGATTGTTCATCATCTTTCCTGTGTTCAGGGTGCACAGAGCACCCCAATGGATTGGCAAGGAAGAGCGTGGCCAACCTAAGGAAACAGCTGAACTCTCTGTATATCCCCACAAGGTCACTGTTGTGATAAGCCAGTCCTTAGGGCCCTACTAGAAGCACTACACCTGGTGTTTACATGATTAAGCCCTTTTTCAGGTACATCTGGAGCATTCTGGAATACTCTAGTCTAGTGACTGTCTATACCTTGGCATTTACCTGGCACCATAAAAAGGGAGCTGTGCTCTGGTGAAAATACCACTGGATTGAAGTCTACTCATAAATAAGGAGCGTGTTGTCCTTCCACAGACACAGCCCCTCTTCTCTTACCAAGGTTTTTTCCACATAGTGAAACAGTTTGCAGCTACACATGGAAGTGTTCTTAAAACTCTGGATGTTTTAGAAACACAGTGATATGACTGATATTAGAAAGGATGCAGCTGAAAGAAGTGCAAACCTGGGTATAAACATCACATTCCCCAACATCTTCCAACTATGTGACTCTGCCACACAGACTAAGTGCATGCATTTGGCTTGTGCATTAAAAATAATAGACCTGAATATTTAGGTATATCTCATACATTGTGAAAGAGTCCTGAGAGAGCAAAAATTTTTTGCTTCTCATGTTTACAAAACACTTAGCATTAGTTGTGTGATAGTATTTTAGTTCTTTATCAGCACTACAGACCTATGTATGCACGTGATGCATATGTGTGCACAAAAAAAATTTCAGAATCCAAACTCTAAGTGAAGCTTAGCACAGGGGAAATTGTGATTTTTCCTTGAAGGCTCAAAGGAAAACTCAGGATTATATGAAAAACAAAGTTAGTTATTAGTAATGTTGTTCTTCAAAGGACTATAGAAACTGAGAGGACTGATCTCATGGGAAAGTGCAAAAGCCAAGTAATTGGTGAAAATTTTTTTAAAAGTTAACCCTTTCTTTCACTGCTTTTGCAGAACTGTAAAGAGACTTGATAAGATTTCCTTCCTGCCTGGTTTGTGCCAAGAAGTATCATTCCCCCTAGTGAGTCTGTTTACTTGAAGTTTCTCAGCCCCATTTTATACATTGATGGTACCTGCAACAGTCTAAACACAGCAACACATCAGCAAGAGCTGTCCTCCCCACTGAGCACACCTTGGCTATATTGCAAAGCCACCAAGAGCCTTCCAGTTCACACTAAGCTCTGGAGGGTCCCTAATGGCCAGGGTTGCAGATTTGCATGGGGTATGGTCACTCCTGTTAGTCTCATGTGAGCACTATTTGCTCAAGCTACTGCCACGGAGCTGAATTAAACCAGAAGCATGTGGGTATCACACTGTTTGACCCTAACATGAGCATGCTTGAAAAGCAGATGGGACATGTGCTGGTGTTGCAACTTCCCTCCACCTGGTTACCCTTTAATGTTGCTTGCAGCCCATTTGTCTCACACAAGATGCACACAGGGGGATGGATGGGAAGGCAGGTTTGAAGTAATCTCACCCACATTCGGCTTTGCGCACCTCTGCCTCCTGCATCAGACCTCAGTAGAGGCAAAACAAAGGTAAAAGCATGCTGTTCCCCAGGATCTGTGGCATATGTCCATACACATGGGCAGCCAGAACTTTGTCCTTTTTCTACTCCTTCTTTTAATGAGAACTGACAGGCCAGTGCCTCTATTAGGCTTGCACCAGGCACAGAAAAATGTGTAACAATGACTCACTCCAAATAAAGTTTAATATAAGAAGTGTTGCTTCTGCTGGGCTTTAATTTCAAATTCCACAAATTCATTAGTGTGGTCCTGGTTATACCTCACTTCAGGTTTTTCATTAAATAATGACAGAAATCAAAATTATCAGATATAGTCAAGATGTGTTTTGCAACTACATAGAGAGAGTGTGAAAAATAGCTATCCCTTAACATCTCTGAATGCAGGTGCTCCTTCCAGACTAAGAGTTTACTTGCCAAGGTATTCAGCAACAGTCATACAATGAAGTGTATATCCTGCCTTAGTCCAATAGAACTCCCAGCTTTCTTTTGGAGGCATAACAGTTGAATTGATCTTTTACGTAGGGGGACAAATTTAATTTTCCGGCTCCAATTTGGAAAAGAATGCCTATTCATGACAGCACTTAAGCCTCAAGGAAGTCAATGGGACCTAAACACATGTTTACAATTAACCATGTGCTTAAGTGGTGGTCTGAACTGGGTGAATAAATATGAAGTCAGTAGGTCTGCTTGCTTAAGAAAGAATTACCAGTTTGGGAGAAAATTACAGAAGTTGGCTACAAGAGGCTGGAGAATTAGTAACAAATGTGTCATTCCTGTAAGTAATTTACTTAAACCAAAGCCATGGCAGAGCTGTCTAGAGTATGCACTCAGATTAATTTGAAGGACAGACTTAGAACATAATTATCAACCAAGGACAACTGTAAATTTGTAATATATCAGAATCACCAACTGACTTTCAAATGAGATCTACAGAACCGAACATCCTGCTCAGATTTAATGAGTTCCAGCCCCTTTCAGAGCTAGGTTGTGACTTCACACTGAAAACTGGGTAAGTAGCAGTGCAGACCAGAGAAGTAATTGCGACTCCAAAAAAATGAAACCAAAGAACATATGTAACAGCTTCCAAACCCTTCCAAAATTACTTTTGCAGTAGCAGTTTATGAGAAAAATATGAGAAGCCATCAGTGCTTAAGGGGTTTGAGTTCCCAACTCTCATTGACTGTTAAGGGTCCTGCAGACTGTCAGACATTTCTCTAGGTACTCTTAAGATAGTTTAACAGTGAGAATAAATCCCTGTATTGGCCATATTTAAAGAAACACATTATGATTTACAAGCAACTTTATCACAGAAATTATTTAACCCTCCTTCTTCCGTGGCTTGTTCAGTATTACTGACACAGGAATAGCTGGCATGTCTACATTTGATGAAGTTTGCATGCTCTTATGCTACACAGAAAAGGAGGGAAAGGAATCATCTCCAGGTGTCACTTCAACTCTGTAAGATGAATGAGAAGTTTAACAACTAAGACTTAGACCAAAGGACCATTAGTTGTTTGGTTTTTCCTGCTTCTACTGCACTTTTAATGCATTACAGTCATAGCTGGATATGGAAGGTAATCCTCCAAACTGGATTGACACTACTTTTTTCAGTGCCAGAAGCTAAAATCAACAATGATAAAAATCTGAAAAGCATACAAGAAACTGCAGCCCTCCAAGGCAATGCAGGGCTTCAGCAACTCCAGCTCAGCTCACCCCAGGGCAGCTGCATCCTACTGCCCCATGCCAGAAGGCTTCAGGACCCCAGAGCTGCAGCAGGGGCCATCCCCTCCAGACATCTCCCCTTCTCTTTGCCATCTCCAAGAGCAACAAAAACAACAGGCCAGACATCTGTGCTGGCTTTCCCCTTTGCAGCAGGTAAAACCAGTGTCCTTGTGCTCACAGAAGTGCATGTGACTAATCTAAGGCTTTACAGGTAATAAACCCAGCTCCAGGTTACTAATTAATTCACCACAGCTGCTCTGCCCCCTCCACAGTAACTAAATCTGGTAAACCTGTGGGTTGCCAGGCTAAGGAGTGCAGGGCTCTGAGGGATGAAGAGAGATATGCAATTTCCCCAAATTTTCCTCTATTGAACTCAAGGTACAACTGCAGGGAGTCAACACATAAAAAAAGCTTTCCTTCAGATGCATGCCAAGTGTACACATGCATAAGGCACAGCATGCACAGCATTACTGCTGCTGAAGTGATTTACATGTGCCAGAGCCCTGGTAGGGCTGCTGCTGCACTTAGACATACCCATGTGTCTCCGGATTCCCAGGAGAAGCTCCAGGATGGTGTCCTTCCTGGGACCCTCCCAAACACACCCAAGGGGCAAGCTCTCTGCCTGCAGACCCTTACACAGAAAGAGGACTGCTCAGCCCAGCTGCCCTGGGCTCCTAGGACAAATGCCAGCCCTCCAGTTGCTTAAACAGACTTTTCCCCAGAATTTAGACATTACACAGACACACAGAGGATTACAGCTGGTCTCAGAAACACAGAAAAATTGAAGCAGGCAATACTCTTAACTTCCAGCAGATCAATAAATATAACTGTCTAAACAGCAACAAAATACCAATACCTCTTCATCTGCTGCCCTTCCATCCAGACCCTGAGACCTTTCTGAGGTTATCATCAGCCTTCCACAACATTGGAGACCTTTCCTCCACCACACAGGTTCAAGCCTGCTGCTAAATCACCCAGTCTGACTCCAACCTCTGCAGTCACTACATCCCCTTTCCCAAAAAAGCTGGGGAGGAGCCTCTTTTAAAACACCACTGCCTCAGCTTCAGCTGGCCCATTTCATCTGCATTAACAGGTGATCAAAATCCCAGGCACATCATCTGTTGCTTAATGGCCACCAGCTCAGGAGGGGAAAACAGGCTAGGAGGCCATCCCCTTGCCCAAGCATGTTCTGCCCCAGTGTATGATCATCCAAACTTCGTTACCATCACTGTGGGCTCTGGGCCAGGTGCAGGAGTTTCTCCTGCTGTTTGCTACGGGGTTTAGATCAGCACAGAGGCAAAAAGCAGAGAAGGCAAAGAAGTCCTGTGCTTAACCCAGAATTTGTAATCTGACACAGATACACCCAGTTCAATACCAGTCTACCCAGAGCAACTCTCCAGTTCGCCACATCATGTTTGGGACAGACCAGAAGTCTGATGAGGAGGGTCTAGTTATACCCTCAGATTTTAGGAAGTCTTTGCTGTGCTGGGGGCAGACAGAGAGCAGCATAAACCCCTCAGTTTCGGGGCTGATGCCTGCATCTGTGTGAGGAGCTGGCTCACTGGGCATAGGATGGGATGAGGGATATGAGCAGCATAGCAGGTGTCTCTGCCCTGCCACTGCATGGCCAGCCCGACGCGTGTGCCACAACAGTGCTGGGCAGCCATCGTAGAGGAGCATACGCTCCACAGCTTCTGGCTGGCTTTGGATGCACCAGATGCAGCTGGTCAGCAGTATTTGGCACATGGGCTCCCAAAGCCGGAGAGAAACCACAGCAGAGTGCTGGGAATATATGAGTTGTCAGCACCGCAGCGGGAGAGCAAGAGACAGGGATGAATGGAGGCCACTGAGCTGGTTAAATCCGTGCCTGCACACACAATGCCTGCCAGAGGACAGACCGACGTGGACGAGGAGGCTGGGCTGCAAGGAGCTGGGCAGCTCAGCCAAGGACACACGACAAGTCAGTGGCACAGTTGGGTACCTGAAGAAGGGCACAGGATTAACACGATGGCACTACACGAAACAGCCCCATGGCCTTATTGTGCCTTTACTTAGCTTGCTTTCTCTCATCCTCACTGTAACACAGGGCCCTGGCTTCCAAAATGCAGCATCTCTACTCAGGCCCTGCTCCCTTGGTCACCTGCTGCCTTGCAAAACCTTCAGAGGCAGAACACTGGGCTTGGGGCACCCCGCTGCCGCCGAGGCTGCTGCTCTCAGTGCCGTCTGCCACTCGGCATGGGCAGGGAGTGCAGCTCCTTTCATTGGGATGCGGTGTGCAGCACTGGCTGCAGCGTGGTTTGGGAGCAGCAAAAGGCACACCAACATCAAAGAGGCACTCCTCAGCCCAGAGCAGCTTCTTGCAACCAGTACTCTTATTATTCTTTCCTTTTTTTTTTTTTCCCCATTTTTTTTTGGACAGTGGACTTCACAACACATTGCATGAGGTATTTTGCTCACCTCACCCACCTCCCAGCCACCAAACCCGAGGTGTCCTGCTTGCACTAACAAACTGCCTCGCATGAGCCCATGTACATGGCACGTGGCCCCCACAACCTCTGCAACTGATCAGGCCAAAACGTTGCTCCTCCTTGATCCCATGCACACATGCACACACACACGTATGCAGAGCAACAAGATACATTTCTTCTGGCCAGGAGGTGGAAAAAAAGCTCCTTGTTGTTTCATATGGCTCCTAAACCTCACAGAGAGGGGCTGTTTGCACAAGTGGTTCTGGAGGTGGTGGGGCTGACGCGGGCATTGAGTGGTCCCACAGCTCCCTGCAGAAGGCTCCTGGGTGGTGAATGAAGGGCTGGGCAAGGATGCAGGCAGGCAACCAGGGAAATCCAGTCAATGCAGCATTTCAGCTGTGGCAGAGACCCAATTAACACTCNGAGGTGGTGGGGCTGACGCGGGCATTGAGTGGTCCCACAGCTCCCTGCAGAAGGCTCCTGGGTGGTGAATGAAGGGCTGGGGCAAGGATGCAGGCAGGCAACCAGGGAAATCCAGTCAATGCAGCATTTCAGCTGTGGCAGAGACCCAATTAACACTCACCATAGAATCATAAAATGGTTTGNATAAGTTTTGTACAACTTTGAAAAGTGTTTACTTTTTTTTGTACTTATTTGTCCTTCTTTTTTTTTCCCCTCTTATTTTTTTAAACCTTATAGTAGCTGTTACTTTGCTTTCGGGGGGGGTGGTTGTGGGTGTGTGCATTTTTGCTTGCTTAGGTGTTCTGGGTTTCAACTCCATCTGTGTCTCCTGGATTTGGGAATTGGGGTCTGGAGTGTGTTTGTTCTGATTCTGAGCAAAATTACAGTATGTTTGCTCTGGGCGCATTCGGTCCTTTTGTTGATTACAGGAGAAAGGAACAATCAGAGGGAGAAGTCACAAACTGAGCTCTGTGGCTCTCCATCTGCTTGCTGGAGAGAGGGCCAGTGTGCCCTTAGAGCTCTGTAGGATGTCATTTCAGCAGGAATCTCTGTTTTGTTTTGAAAGGGCACTGGCATCTGGATTTGACCTTAACTGGATTTGTCCTAATGCACATGAACCATGAGCTGGGCTGTAGGTGTGGGGAGCACCTGGGAAGTGCTCCCACTGCCTGGCTCTCAGGGTCAGCTCCAGCACTGGGACCAGGAAAAACTGCAATGGACAACTTCCAGTTACACCATTTCCCTGGCTACTACTGAGGACTTTACTCCGGTGCAGAACTGCCACAGCAGATCAAGTCCACTTTACACCACTTTTCCCTTCCGGACTCCTGCTCCAAGAGGACAAGGTGTAGATACAGATAACAGAAGTGACTTGTACTTCAATAAGAACAGGATCTGCTGGACACGTGGGGCTTCCTTATGATTGTCTTGTGTTGATTGAAACAGGCGATAATCAACCTTGGAATTACTTAAGTTCACCAGTCCTTGCTGAAAAAAAATGTATACTTTGTTCTCAATATAAATGATCGTATAATCTCTGCTGGCACCACATTTGCAATGTTTGGTGCCCGCAGCCAGCACATATGTTAAGTGGCAAACCAGGTTTCTGTAGTTCCTCTTACAGTAAGGGGAGCGAACCAGACTCATCAGCAGGCGAGGATGTCCCTACCACCTTCCAACTGTGTTTTCAAACAACATTTGGGAGTGATTTATGCTGTGTTATGACATTGGTACCATCTGCTCATCATCATAAGTATGAATGAAGTGATAATGAAGAAAATGTTCCAAGCAGCTAACAAGATGATTACACTATAATAACATAATTTTGGCATAATTTGGATCTTCAGCGATCTACAAACACTTCATTTCAAAATCTAAAGGCCTGGAGCCTTATTGCAGCTACACAGAGCTCTCTTCTGACTTTTATTATCAGGGGAAGAACAAAATATATCTTGAAATGTGTCAGAAGTCTCGTTCCACCTGTCTGCTGACTCACACCTTCTCCTCCACAGCATCTGCTGGGCTGCAGACTCTTGACTCATTTCCTGGCCTGCTTCACCTGTGTTTTGGAAACTTCTTCTCAGAGCAGACTCAGTACCCTTCCAGGGCAGGAACCATCATTTCCTCCTGCCAGGGATTTCCACCTGATCTACTCACTCTTTTCTTAAGGGAAAACAATAGGAACTGCCCAGTCCATCTTCTATTAGGACCCTTCATTGTTTTTCATTGGAGAGTAAATTGGAAGTTCTGAGAAAACACAAAATATGGTTATTTTGCATTAGATTCAATGAAGTTTCCACCAGAACAAAAGCTGCAATTTTATATATACATACATATATATATATAAATAAATTAAGCTGGGCTACTTATTTACTTGCCTTTCCCAATTCTAAACAGGACCTTCCAAGCAGTCCTTTGCAATAACCCCAAAAGGCAGGACACAGCGTGTTCCCACACTGGAGACTGCCCATGATATCACACCAACACCCGATAGGGAACACTCCCTGTAGCTGCCCCGACAGCTCCACCCCTCCGGCACACACAGAGCAGCCCACCCAGTGCTCATCGGGACAACAAGGAGCCTCCCCGGTCACACATCAAAGCCCGGACCGTAGGGACGTGGCAGGGTTTTGTACAGATGTGCATTTCCAATGCCGTGGACAAAAATGAATTGCAGGCTGGATGGCCTGGGAACATCAGCAGCACAAGCAAAGATTCCCACCTGCCCTTCTGTTCCCAATGAAAAAGGCACAGAGGGAGCAAACACTGTTTATCGGTCAACTTGTGCTGAAAGACCCTGTACCTTCCACAGAGGAGGAGCAGGAGGAGAGGCAGCACGAAGCAAGTCAGGGAAGAGGTCTATGGGGGTGATGGAAATAGCCTGGAGAGCCTTTTGATTGCGAGGTCTTGTTCTGAATCTGGCCCAGCTGACGAACCTTACCAAGTGTTGTCACTGCACAGCATCTATTTCATGGCCAGAAGCTGGTCATTAGGCTTCTTAGGAAGCAGCTGTTTGCATCATTAAAAATATCACCCGCAAGCCTGGCCATCTTAGCAGACATGCTGAGGATTTAATTAGAAAGCACACATAAATATTCTCCTTTTGTCAGTCTAGAAGATCCACCTCAACCAGACCTAAGGTATATCGATGGAAAAGTTGCTGCCGCCCTGCTCTGCATCCAGTGAGTTGTGTCACCAGAGTGGTGAAAGCAATGCCTCAGTGATCGGTCTCAGGGATACGTTTGTTTAAATGGTAAAGTATCCCCAGAAAATGATGAGCTAACATCTGCTGAACTGCTGGCAGCTTGATTCCTCTCACTATTTGGAAAACCACGTATTTAAGAAAAAACACCAAATTAGAGCTGGTGTGTGAAAATACTGGAACTGAGGTCTTCGAGCAGTAAATTCTTGCTACAGAGGAGGACAGTTAGTGGGTTTTTTTGTAACTATCCAGGCCAATTTTTCTGCAGTCCCTTCCCTAGATACTGGAAGGTTACTTCTCAAAGGAGCCTTGCTCTGGTAACAGTGGGAGCTATGTTTTTTCACTAGAGATGCAAGTGAAGTAAGCTTCAGCCTCACATCACCTTTTCTTCTGTGGTGTCTCCCATCCAGATTTCTATCTGAGGTTTCAGCTCTGGGGCAAGCCTTCACCTTTGGAAAATAAACTGAAAATAAAGAATTGAGGGGTTGGTAAAGTAAGTGATTTCTAGGGTTTTTGTCTCCCTTTCTCCCCCCATCTATCAGACAGAAATTATCATGTTCATCCCAGAATGGCAGATCACCTCTGAGTCCTGGGAAAGTCTCTGTAGCAAGGAAGTAGCTAGGCTTTACTACAGAGAGGGAACCTATAAATTAATAAAATTTGCATNTCCAGGGAGGGAGCACCTGTAACTGCAAGCTGGAAAGACTGCCCAGGCCCTTCCAAAAGTGCACAAGAAGACACCAGGGCCCTCGGGACAGCAGGTAAGTAGGGAGGTGGGCATGGTTCATGGGATGGCAGTAGGAGCAAGCAAGGTGGCCATCAGCTTCCCTTCCACACCCATAACAGGACTGGGGTGATTGCGGGAGGGAGAAGGTCTGGGAAGAGCAACCCAGTGGCTGTGCGTGATGGGACCATGTTAGACCCTCAGAAGCACAAGGAGGGTATTTTGACTGCCCACTCTTTTCTGTTCTGAATGCAGGTAACCAAGTTGGACACCCAAAGGAGGTGCTGCAGATACCCTCAATAGAACTGTCATTCCAGCGGACCAGGCAGGATCCAAGTCACACCTGGCATGACCTGATGCCTCCCAGAGCTCCCCTGGCTGAGATGCTTTCACATCTTCTGAACAGAAATGCATCCCACAGACTGGCCCACTTTCTGCTATTTCACTGTTACACACAATAGCCTGATTTTAATTGTGTTACAGAGCTCTTTTGCACCTAGAATCTACCTGCAGGTTCTCCTGCAGGTGCACGGTAGTGAGCTGTTGTGTTTGGCATCAACTGAGGAGAGGAAGCATTGGAAGGGAGGTTGCTGTCTCCTCTGTAGCATAATTTGGGATGTTTGGATCCTTCTCTGCAGAGTGTGGATGTGGCACTAATTGTTGGGCAGTAAAGGCCACACAGATCATCCATTAATGTCAGAGCAGGGGAACTCCATGCCATGGGACACTGTGGGAGCTGGGGTTGGCATGGGTTCAAAAGGCAACCAGGGAAATTCATAGCAAAGACAAATATGGAGGGCTAATAGCTATGATGGCATCAATCCTTGGTCAGGCAGTCCCTGACTCACAAATCGCTGGGGACCCAACAGAAGCCACGCACAAGTGGCATGATCTGCTTGCCAAGTCCTCCCACTGCATCTGTGCAGAGACCGGGCACTGAGCGAGGTGGACCACTGCTCCCAGTGATGAAGGAGGGAGTGAGGCCAGCATTTTCCCAGCTCCACACAGGTGTCTTAGTCCCTGGGAAGCAGGGGAGCTTTGTAGTCCTGCCAGGGTGCTGGTCCTGCCAGGATAAGACAAGGGAGAGCGTGTCCCTGCACACATGTTCCTGCTGCGTCGTGCCGCTGGCTCCTCCAGGGTGGGCAGGGCTGCGGCTCCCGGGACCCTGCTGCCTGCTGGCAGGAGGATGATGTGAGTGCATAACAGTAATGACTGGCTGGGACAATTTATCGAAGGTCTTTTGTGGCAGCTCATGCCCTGTGAAGATAAAAGAGACACTCAAGACATTAGATCACCAAATTTAGAGCCTGACCTGAATTTTGAAATAAAGCCTCACCCGAGAGAGAAAAGCGAGGGAGTGACACAACTCTGTGTGTGTGTGCAGACGTGTGATCCAGGAGACCTCCCTTCACTTCAAACCACCGCCTCTCATGGGGCATCTATCTCACTGACCCGCAGGATTAGGCACACTTGGAGGCTTCAGGATTCACCCCAGCCTTTGGAATGTTTTATGAAGCAAAGTCAGTCAAATCCAAGATGCAGCTGCTGGCACCGTCCTTCCCCTGCTGATACGGGGGCTTGCAGGCTGAGCAGAGAGGCCAGGGATGGAAAGGACCATGGAGAATAGACCTGTCAGACAGCTTTCTCTAGAGTCACTGCTGAGCACATTTAACACTGCAGCATTTGGAAAGAGCCCACGTGGCTCAAACGGGCCGTGCTAGAGATGTATAAAGCAGTTTTCTGACCTGGCAGCAGGCACAGTGCCAGTGCTTTTATATATATATACACATATATATATGTGTGTGTATATATATAAATAAATATACATATATATATATAAATAAATATACATACATATATATATATAAATAAATTAAGCTGGGCTACTTATTTACTTGCCTTTCCCAATTCTAAACAGGACCTTCCAAGCAGTCCTTTGCAATAACCCCAAAAGGCAGGACACAGCGTGTTCCCACACTGGAGACTGCCCATGATATCACACCAACACCCGATAGGGAACACTCCCTGTAGCTGCCCCGACAGCTCCACCCCTCCGGCA